>JAUCBJ010008467.1:0-145091 GCA_032718475.1 Nemertoderma westbladi | reverse complement strand
CCGAGCATAGCATTGCAGTACAAATGTTATTATTGTAGCCCGAGCATAGCATTGAAGTACAAATGTTATTATTGTAGCCCGAGCATAGCATTGAAGTACAAATGTTATTATTGTAGGGCGAGCCCGAGCATAGCATTGAAGTACAAATGTTATTAATGTAGGGCGAGCATAGCATTGAAGTACAAATGTTATTATTGTAGGGCGAGCCCGAACATAGCATTGAAGTACAAATGTTATTATTGTAGCCCGAGCATAGCATTGACGTACAAATGTTATTATTGTAGCCCGAGCATAGCATTGAAGTACAAATGTTATTATTGTAGCCCGAGCATAGCATTGACTTACAAATGTTATTATTGTAGCCCGAGCATAGCATTGAATTACAAATGTTATTATTGTAGCCCGAGCATAGCATTGAAGTACAAATGTTATTATTGTAGCCCGAGCATAGCATTGAAGTACAAATGTTATTATTGTAGGGCGAGCCCGAGCATAGCATTGAAGTACAAATGTTATTATTGTAGCCCGAGCATAGCATTGAAGTACAAATGTTATTATTGTAGCCCGAGCATAGCGTTGAAGTACAAATGTTATTATTGTAGCCCGAGCATAGCATTGAAGTACAAATGTTATTATTGTAGCCCGAGCATAGCATTGAAGTACAAATGTTATTATTGTAGGGCGAGCCCGAGCATAGCATTGAAGTACAAATGTTATTATTATAGGGCGAGCATAGCATTGAAGTACAAATGTTATTATTGTAGGGCGAGCCCGAGCATAGCATTGAAGTACAAATGTTATTATTGTAGCCCGAGCATAGCATTGAAGTACAAATGTTATTAATGTAGCCCGAGCATAGCATTGAAGTACAAATGTTATTATTGTAGGGCGAGCCCGAGCATAGCATTGAAGTACAAATGTTATTATTGTAGCCCAAGCATAGCATTGAAGTACAAATGTTATTATTGTAGCCCGAGCATAGCATTGAAGTACAAATGTTATTATTGTAGCCCGAGCATAGCATTGAAGTACAAATGTTATTATTGTAGGGCGAGCCCGAGCATAGCATTGAAGTACAAATGTTATTATTGTAGGGCGATCATAGCATTGAAGTACAAATGTTATTATTGTAGGGCGAGCCCGAACATAGCATTGAAGTACAAATGTTATTATTGTAGCCCGAGCATAGCATTGAAGTACAAATGTTATTATTGTAGGGCGAGCCCGAGCATAGCATTGAAGTACGAATGTTATTAATGTAGGGCGAGCATAGCATTGAAGTACAAATGTTATTATTGTAGGGCGAGCCCGAACATAGCATTGAAGTACAAATGTTATTATTGTAGCCCGAGCATAGCATTGAAGTACAAATGTTATTATTGTAGCCCGAGCATAGCATTGAAGTACAAATGTTATTATGGTAGGGCGAGCCCGAGCATAGCATTGAAGTACAAATGTTATTATTGTAGCCCGAGCATAGCATTGAAGTACAAATGTTATTATTGTAGGGCGAGCCCGAGCATAGCATTGAAGTACAAATGTTATTATTGTAGGGCGAGCATAGCATTGAAGTACAAATGTTATTATTGTAGGGCGAGCCCGAGCATAGCATTGCAGTACAAATGTTATTATTGTAGCCCGAGCATAGCATTGAAGTACAAATGTTATTATTGTAGGGCGAGCCCGAGCATAGCATTGAAGTACAAATGTTATTATTGTAGCCCGAGCATAGCATTGAAGTACAAATGTTATTATTGTAGGGCGAGCCCGAGCATAGCATTGAAGTACAAATGTTATTATTGTAGGGCGAGCATAGCATTGAAGTACAAATGTTATTATTGAAGGGCGAGCCCGAGCATAGCATTGCAGTACAAATGTTATTATTGTAGCCCGAGCATAGCATTGAAGTACAAATGTTATTATTGTAGCCCGAGCATAGCATTGAAGTACAAATGTTATTATTATAGCCCGAGCATAGCATTGAAGTACAAATGTTATTATTGTAGACGAGCATAGCATTGAAGTACAAATGTTATTATTGTAGGGCGAGCCCGAGCATAGCATTGAAGTACAAATGTTATTATTGTAGGGCGAGCATAGCATTGAAGTAGAAATGTTATTATTGTAGGGCGAGCCCGAGCATAGCATTGAAGTACAAATGTTATTATTGTAGCCCGAGCATAGCATTGAAGTACAAATGTTATTATTGTAGGGCGAGCATAGCATTGAAGTACAAATGTTATTATTGTAGGGCGAGCATAGCATTGAAGTACAAATGTTATTTCTGTAGCCCGAGCATAGCATTGAAGTACAAATGTTATTATTGTAGGGCGAGCATAGCATTGAAGTACAAATGTTATTATTGTAGCCCGAGCATAGCATTGAAGTACAAATGTTATTATTGTAGGGCGAGCATAGCATTGAAGTACAAATGTTATTATTGTAGGGCGAGCATAGCATTGAAGTACAAATGTTATTATTGTAGGGCGAGCCCGAGCATAGCATTGAAGTACAAATGTTATTTCTGTAGCCCGAGCATAGCATTGAAGTACAAATGTTATTATTGTAGCCCGAGCATAGCATTGAAGTACAAATGTTATTATTGTAGGGCGAGCATAGCATTGAAGTACAAATGTTATTATTGTAGGGCGAGCCCGAGCATAGCATTGAAGTACAAATGTTATTATTGTAGCCCGAGCATAGCATTGAAGTACAAATGTTATTATTATAGGGCGAGCCCGAGCATAGCATTGTAGTACAAATGTTATTATTGTAGCCCGAGCATAGCATTGAAGTACAAATGTTATTATTGTAGGGCGAGCCCGAGCATAGCATTGAAGTACAAATGTTATTATTGTAGCCCGAGCATAGCATTGAAGTACAAATGTTATTATTGTAGCCCGAGCATAGCATTGAAGTACACATGTTATTATTGTAGCCCGAGCATAGCATTGAAGTACAAATGTTGTTATTGTAGGGCGAGCCCGAGCATAGCATTGAAGTACAAATGTTATTATTGTAGGACGAGCATAGCATTGACGTACAAATGTTATTATTGTAGGGCGAGCATAGCATTGAAGTACAAATGTTATTATTGTAGGGCGAGCATAGCATTGAAGTACAAATGTTATTATTGTAGGGCGAGCCCGAGCATAGCATTGAAGTACAAATGTTATTATTGTAGGCCGAGCATAGCATTGAAGTACAAATGTTATTATTGTAGGGCGAGATGGGCATTGAAGTACAAATGTTATTAATGTAGGGCGATCATAGCATTGAAGTACAAAT
This sequence comes from Nemertoderma westbladi, assembly GCA_032718475.1. Lineage (NCBI taxonomy): Eukaryota > Metazoa > Xenacoelomorpha > Nemertodermatida > Nemertodermatidae > Nemertoderma > Nemertoderma westbladi. The sequence continues at coordinate 141,803 of JAUCBJ010008467.1, read as the reverse complement.
GTTATTATTGTAGCCCGAGCATAGCATTGAAGTACAAATGTTATTATTGTAGGGCGAGCCCGAGCATAGCTTTGTAGTACAAATGTTATTATTGTAGGGCGAGCATAGCATTGAAGTACAAATGTTATTATTGTAGGGCGAGCCCGAGCATAGCATTGTAGTACAAATGTTATTATTGTAGGGCGAGCATAGCATTGAAGTACAAATGTTATTATTGTAGGGCGAGCCCGAGCATAGCATTGTAGTACAAATGTTATTATTGTAGGGCGAGCATAGCATTGAAGTACAAATGTTATTATTGTAGGGCGAGCCCGAGCATAGCATTGAAGTACAAATGTTATTATTGTAGCCCGAGCATAGCATTGAAGTACAAATGTTATTATTGTAGGGCGAGCATAGCATTGAAGTACAAATGTTATTATTGTAGCCCGAGCATAGCATTGTAGTACAAATGTTATTATTGTAGGGCGAGCATAGCATTGAAGTACAAATGTTATTATTGTAGGGCGAGCCCGAGCATAGCATTGTAGTACAAATGTTATTATTGTAGGGCGAGCATAGCATTGAAGTACAAATGTTATTATTGTAGGGCGAGCATAGCATTGAAGTACAAATGTTATTATTGTAGCCCGAGCACAGCATTGAAGTACAAATGTTATTATTGTAGGGGGGCGAGCCCGAGCATAGCATTGAAGTACAATTGTTATTATTGAAGGGCGAGCCCGAGCATAGCATTGCAGTACAAATGTTATTATTGTAGCCCGAGCATAGCATTGAAGTACAAATGTTATTATTGTAGCCCGAGCATAGCATTGAAGTACAAATGTTATTATTGTAGGGCGAGCCCGAGCATAGCATTGAAGTACAAATGTTATTAATGTAGGGCGAGCATAGCATTGAAGTACAAATGTTATTATTGTAGGGCGAGCCCGAACATAGCATTGAAGTACAAATGTTATTATTGTAGCCCGAGCATAGCATTGACGTACAAATGTTATTATTGTAGCCCGAGCATAGCATTGAAGTACAAATGTTATTATTGTAGCCCGAGCATAGCATTGACTTACAAATGTTATTATTGTAGCCCGAGCATAGCATTGAATTACAAATGTTATTATTGTAGCCCGAGCATAGCATTGAAGTACAAATGTTATTATTGTAGCCCGAGCATAGCATTGAAGTACAAATGTTATTATTGTAGGGCGAGCCCGAGCATAGCATTGAAGTACAAATGTTATTATTGTAGCCCGAGCATAGCATTGAAGTACAAATGTTATTATTGTAGCCCGAGCATAGCGTTGAAGTACAAATGTTATTATTGTAGCCCGAGCATAGCATTGAAGTACAAATGTTATTATTGTAGCCCGAGCATAGCATTGAAGTACAAATGTTATTATTGTAGGGCGAGCCCGAGCATAGCATTGAAGTACAAATGTTATTATTATAGGGCGAGCATAGCATTGAAGTACAAATGTTATTATTGTAGGGCGAGCCCGAGCATAGCATTGAAGTACAAATGTTATTATTGTAGCCCGAGCATAGCATTGAAGTACAAATGTTATTAATGTAGCCCGAGCATAGCATTGAAGTACAAATGTTATTATTGTAGGGCGAGCCCGAGCATAGCATTGAAGTACAAATGTTATTATTGTAGCCCAAGCATAGCATTGAAGTACAAATGTTATTATTGTAGCCCGAGCATAGCATTGAAGTACAAATGTTATTATTGTAGCCCGAGCATAGCATTGAAGTACAAATGTTATTATTGTAGGGCGAGCCCGAGCATAGCATTGAAGTACAAATGTTATTATTGTAGGGCGATCATAGCATTGAAGTACAAATGTTATTATTGTAGGGCGAGCCCGAACATAGCATTGAAGTACAAATGTTATTATTGTAGCCCGAGCATAGCATTGAAGTACAAATGTTATTATTGTAGGGCGAGCCCGAGCATAGCATTGAAGTACGAATGTTATTAATGTAGGGCGAGCATAGCATTGAAGTACAAATGTTATTATTGTAGGGCGAGCCCGAACATAGCATTGAAGTACAAATGTTATTATTGTAGCCCGAGCATAGCATTGAAGTACAAATGTTATTATTGTAGCCCGAGCATAGCATTGAAGTACAAATGTTATTATGGTAGGGCGAGCCCGAGCATAGCATTGAAGTACAAATGTTATTATTGTAGCCCGAGCATAGCATTGAAGTACAAATGTTATTATTGTAGGGCGAGCCCGAGCATAGCATTGAAGTACAAATGTTATTATTGTAGGGCGAGCATAGCATTGAAGTACAAATGTTATTATTGTAGGGCGAGCCCGAGCATAGCATTGCAGTACAAATGTTATTATTGTAGCCCGAGCATAGCATTGAAGTACAAATGTTATTATTGTAGGGCGAGCCCGAGCATAGCATTGAAGTACAAATGTTATTATTGTAGCCCGAGCATAGCATTGAAGTACAAATGTTATTATTGTAGGGCGAGCCCGAGCATAGCATTGAAGTACAAATGTTATTATTGTAGGGCGAGCATAGCATTGAAGTACAAATGTTATTATTGAAGGGCGAGCCCGAGCATAGCATTGCAGTACAAATGTTATTATTGTAGCCCGAGCATAGCATTGAAGTACAAATGTTATTATTGTAGCCCGAGCATAGCATTGAAGTACAAATGTTATTATTATAGCCCGAGCATAGCATTGAAGTACAAATGTTATTATTGTAGACGAGCATAGCATTGAAGTACAAATGTTATTATTGTAGGGCGAGCCCGAGCATAGCATTGAAGTACAAATGTTATTATTGTAGGGCGAGCATAGCATTGAAGTAGAAATGTTATTATTGTAGGGCGAGCCCGAGCATAGCATTGAAGTACAAATGTTATTATTGTAGCCCGAGCATAGCATTGAAGTACAAATGTTATTATTGTAGGGCGAGCATAGCATTGAAGTACAAATGTTATTATTGTAGGGCGAGCATAGCATTGAAGTACAAATGTTATTTCTGTAGCCCGAGCATAGCATTGAAGTACAAATGTTATTATTGTAGGGCGAGCATAGCATTGAAGTACAAATGTTATTATTGTAGCCCGAGCATAGCATTGAAGTACAAATGTTATTATTGTAGGGCGAGCATAGCATTGAAGTACAAATGTTATTATTGTAGGGCGAGCATAGCATTGAAGTACAAATGTTATTATTGTAGGGCGAGCCCGAGCATAGCATTGAAGTACAAATGTTATTTCTGTAGCCCGAGCATAGCATTGAAGTACAAATGTTATTATTGTAGCCCGAGCATAGCATTGAAGTACAAATGTTATTATTGTAGGGCGAGCATAGCATTGAAGTACAAATGTTATTATTGTAGGGCGAGCCCGAGCATAGCATTGAAGTACAAATGTTATTATTGTAGCCCGAGCATAGCATTGAAGTACAAATGTTATTATTATAGGGCGAGCCCGAGCATAGCATTGTAGTACAAATGTTATTATTGTAGCCCGAGCATAGCATTGAAGTACAAATGTTATTATTGTAGGGCGAGCCCGAGCATAGCATTGAAGTACAAATGTTATTATTGTAGCCCGAGCATAGCATTGAAGTACAAATGTTATTATTGTAGCCCGAGCATAGCATTGAAGTACACATGTTATTATTGTAGCCCGAGCATAGCATTGAAGTACAAATGTTGTTATTGTAGGGCGAGCCCGAGCATAGCATTGAAGTACAAATGTTATTATTGTAGGACGAGCATAGCATTGACGTACAAATGTTATTATTGTAGGGCGAGCATAGCATTGAAGTACAAATGTTATTATTGTAGGGCGAGCATAGCATTGAAGTACAAATGTTATTATTGTAGGGCGAGCCCGAGCATAGCATTGAAGTACAAATGTTATTATTGTAGGCCGAGCATAGCATTGAAGTACAAATGTTATTATTGTAGGGCGAGATGGGCATTGAAGTACAAATGTTATTAATGTAGGGCGATCATAGCATTGAAGTACAAATGTTATTATTGTAGCCCGAGCATAGCATTGAAGTACAAATGTTATTATTGTAGGGCGAGCCCGAGCATAGCTTTGTAGTACAAATGTTATTATTGTAGGGCGAGCATAGCATTGAAGTACAAATGTTATTATTGTAGGGCGAGCCCGAGCATAGCATTGTAGTACAAATGTTATTATTGTAGGGCGAGCATAGCATTGAAGTACAAATGTTATTATTGTAGGGCGAGCCCGAGCATAGCATTGTAGTACAAATGTTATTATTGTAGGGCGAGCATAGCATTGAAGTACAAATGTTATTATTGTAGGGCGAGCCCGAGCATAGCATTGAAGTACAAATGTTATTATTGTAGCCCGAGCATAGCATTGAAGTACAAATGTTATTATTGTAGGGCGAGCATAGCATTGAAGTACAAATGTTATTATTGTAGCCCGAGCATAGCATTGTAGTACAAATGTTATTATTGTAGGGCGAGCATAGCATTGAAGTACAAATGTTATTATTGTAGGGCGAGCCCGAGCATAGCATTGTAGTACAAATGTTATTATTGTAGGGCGAGCATAGCATTGAAGTACAAATGTTATTATTGTAGGGCGAGCATAGCATTGAAGTACAAATGTTATTATTGTAGCCCGAGCACAGCATTGAAGTACAAATGTTATTATTGTAGGGGGGCGAGCCCGAGCATAGCATTGAAGTACAATTGTTATTATTGAAGGGCGAGCCCGAGCATAGCATTGCAGTACAAATGTTATTATTGTAGCCCGAGCATAGCATTGAAGTACAAATGTTATTATTGTAGCCCGAGCATAGCATTGAAGTACAAATGTTATTATTGTAGGGCGAGCCCGAGCATAGCATTGAAGTACAAATGTTATTAATGTAGGGCGAGCATAGCATTGAAGTACAAATGTTATTATTGTAGGGCGAGCCCGAACATAGCATTGAAGTACAAATGTTATTATTGTAGCCCGAGCATAGCATTGACGTACAAATGTTATTATTGTAGCCCGAGCATAGCATTGAAGTACAAATGTTATTATTGTAGCCCGAGCATAGCATTGACTTACAAATGTTATTATTGTAGCCCGAGCATAGCATTGAATTACAAATGTTATTATTGTAGCCCGAGCATAGCATTGAAGTACAAATGTTATTATTGTAGCCCGAGCATAGCATTGAAGTACAAATGTTATTATTGTAGGGCGAGCCCGAGCATAGCATTGAAGTACAAATGTTATTATTGTAGCCCGAGCATAGCATTGAAGTACAAATGTTATTATTGTAGCCCGAGCATAGCGTTGAAGTACAAATGTTATTATTGTAGCCCGAGCATAGCATTGAAGTACAAATGTTATTATTGTAGCCCGAGCATAGCATTGAAGTACAAATGTTATTATTGTAGGGCGAGCCCGAGCATAGCATTGAAGTACAAATGTTATTATTATAGGGCGAGCATAGCATTGAAGTACAAATGTTATTATTGTAGGGCGAGCCCGAGCATAGCATTGAAGTACAAATGTTATTATTGTAGCCCGAGCATAGCATTGAAGTACAAATGTTATTAATGTAGCCCGAGCATAGCATTGAAGTACAAATGTTATTATTGTAGGGCGAGCCCGAGCATAGCATTGAAGTACAAATGTTATTATTGTAGCCCAAGCATAGCATTGAAGTACAAATGTTATTATTGTAGCCCGAGCATAGCATTGAAGTACAAATGTTATTATTGTAGCCCGAGCATAGCATTGAAGTACAAATGTTATTATTGTAGGGCGAGCCCGAGCATAGCATTGAAGTACAAATGTTATTATTGTAGGGCGATCATAGCATTGAAGTACAAATGTTATTATTGTAGGGCGAGCCCGAACATAGCATTGAAGTACAAATGTTATTATTGTAGCCCGAGCATAGCATTGAAGTACAAATGTTATTATTGTAGGGCGAGCCCGAGCATAGCATTGAAGTACAAATGTTATTAATGTAGGGCGAGCATAGCATTGAAGTACAAATGTTATTATTGTAGGGCGAGCCCGAACATAGCATTGAAGTACAAATGTTATTATTGTAGCCCGAGCATAGCATTGAAGTACAAATGTTATTATTGTAGCCCGAGCATAGCATTGAAGTACAAATGTTATTATGGTAGGGCGAGCCCGAGCATAGCATTGAAGTACAAATGTTATTATTGTAGCCCGAGCATAGCATTGAAGTACAAATGTTATTATTGTAGGGCGAGCCCGAGCATAGCATTGAAGTACAAATGTTATTATTGTAGGGCGAGCATAGCATTGAAGTACAAATGTTATTATTGTAGGGCGAGCCCGAGCATAGCATTGCAGTACAAATGTTATTATTGTAGCCCGAGCATAGCATTGAAGTACAAATGTTATTATTGTAGGGCGAGCCCGAGCATAGCATTGAAGTACAAATGTTATTATTGTAGCCCGAGCATAGCATTGAAGTACAAATGTTATTATTGTAGGGCGAGCCCGAGCATAGCATTGAAGTACAAATGTTATTATTGTAGGGCGAGCATAGCATTGAAGTACAAATGTTATTATTGAAGGGCGAGCCCGAGCATAGCATTGCAGTACAAATGTTATTATTGTAGCCCGAGCATAGCATTGAAGTACAAATGTTATTATTGTAGCCCGAGCATAGCATTGAAGTACAAATGTTATTATTATAGCCCGAGCATAGCATTGAAGTACAAATGTTATTATTGTAGACGAGCATAGCATTGAAGTACAAATGTTATTATTGTAGGGCGAGCCCGAGCATAGCATTGAAGTACAAATGTTATTATTGTAGGGCGAGCATAGCATTGAAGTAGAAATGTTATTATTGTAGGGCGAGCCCGAGCATAGCATTGAAGTACAAATGTTATTATTGTAGCCCGAGCATAGCATTGAAGTACAAATGTTATTATTGTAGCCCGAGCATAGCATTGAAGTACACATGTTATTATTGTAGCCCGAGCATAGCATTGAAGTACAAATGTTGTTATTGTAGGGCGAGCCCGAGCATAGCATTGAAGTACAAATGTTATTATTGTAGGACGAGCATAGCATTGACGTACAAATGTTATTATTGTAGGGCGAGCATAGCATTGAAGTACAAATGTTATTATTGTAGGGCGAGCATAGCATTGAAGTACAAATGTTATTATTGTAGGGCGAGCCCGAGCATAGCATTGAAGTACAAATGTTATTATTGTAGGCCGAGCATAGCATTGAAGTACAAATGTTATTATTGTAGGGCGAGATGGGCATTGAAGTACAAATGTTATTAATGTAGGGCGATCATAGCATTGAAGTACAAATGTTATTATTGTAGCCCGAGCATAGCATTGAAGTACAAATGTTATTATTGTAGGGCGAGCCCGAGCATAGCTTTGTAGTACAAATGTTATTATTGTAGGGCGAGCATAGCATTGAAGTACAAATGTTATTATTGTAGGGCGAGCCCGAGCATAGCATTGTAGTACAAATGTTATTATTGTAGGGCGAGCATAGCATTGAAGTACAAATGTTATTATTGTAGGGCGAGCCCGAGCATAGCATTGTAGTACAAATGTTATTATTGTAGGGCGAGCATAGCATTGAAGTACAAATGTTATTATTGTAGGGCGAGCCCGAGCATAGCATTGAAGTACAAATGTTATTATTGTAGCCCGAGCATAGCATTGAAGTACAAATGTTATTATTGTAGGGCGAGCATAGCATTGAAGTACAAATGTTATTATTGTAGCCCGAGCATAGCATTGTAGTACAAATGTTATTATTGTAGGGCGAGCATAGCATTGAAGTACAAATGTTATTATTGTAGGGCGAGCCCGAGCATAGCATTGTAGTACAAATGTTATTATTGTAGGGCGAGCATAGCATTGAAGTACAAATGTTATTATTGTAGGGCGAGCATAGCATTGAAGTACAAATGTTATTATTGTAGCCCGAGCACAGCATTGAAGTACAAATGTTATTATTGTAGGGCGAGCCCGAGCATAGCATTGAAGTACAATTGTTATTATTGAAGGGCGAGCCCGAGCATAGCATTGCAGTACAAATGTTATTATTGTAGCCCGAGCATAGCATTGAAGTACAAATGTTATTATTGTAGCCCGAGCATAGCATTGAAGTACAAATGTTATTATTGTAGGGCGAGCCCGAGCATAGCATTGAAGTACAAATGTTATTAATGTAGGGCGAGCATAGCATTGAAGTACAAATGTTATTATTGTAGGGCGAGCCCGAACATAGCATTGAAGTACAAATGTTATTATTGTAGCCCGAGCATAGCATTGACGTACAAATGTTATTATTGTAGCCCAAGCATAGCATTGAAGTACAAATGTTATTATTGTAGCCCGAGCATAGCATTGACTTACAAATGTTATTATTGTAGCCCGAGCATAGCATTGAATTACAAATGTTATTATTGTAGCCCGAGCATAGCATTGAAGTACAAATGTTATTATTGTAGCCCGAGCATAGCATTGAAGTACAAATGTTATTATTGTAGGGCGAGCCCGAGCATAGCATTGAAGTACAAATGTTATTATTGTAGCCCGAGCATAGCATTGAAGTACAAATGTTATTATTGTAGCCCGAGCATAGCGTTGAAGTACAAATGTTATTATTGTAGCCCGAGCATAGCATTGAAGTACAAATGTTATTATTGTAGCCCGAGCATAGCATTGAAGTACAAATGTTATTATTGTAGGGCGAGCCCCAGCATAGCATTGAAGTACAAATGTTATTATTATAGGGCGAGCATAGCATTGAAGTACAAATGTTATTATTGTAGGGCGAGCCCGAGCATAGCATTGAAGTACAAATGTTATTATTGTAGCCCGAGCATAGCATTGAAGTACAAATGTTATTAATGTAGCCCGAGCATAGCATTGAAGTACAAATGTTATTATTGTAGGGCGAGCCCGAGCATAGCATTGAAGTACAAATGTTATTATTGTAGCCCAAGCATAGCATTGAAGTACAAATGTTATTATTGTAGCCCGAGCATAGCATTGAAGTACAAATGTTATTATTGTAGCCCGAGCATAGCATTGAAGTACAAATGTTATTATTGTAGGGCGAGCCCGAACATAGCATTGAAGTACAAATGTTATTATTGTAGCCCGAGCATAGCATTGAAGTACAAATGTTATTATTGTAGGGCGAGCATAGCATTGAAGTACAAATGTTATTATTGTAGCCCGAGCATAGCATTGTAGTACAAATGTTATTATTGTAGGGCGAGCATAGCATTGAAGTACAAATGTTATTATTGTAGGGCGAGCCCGAGCATAGCATTGTAGTACAAATGTTATTATTGTAGGGCGAGCATAGCATTGAAGTACAAATGTTATTATTGTAGGGCGAGCATAGCATTGAAGTACAAATGTTATTATTGTAGCCCGAGCACAGCATTGAAGTACAAATGTTATTATTGTAGGGCGAGCCCGAGCATAGCATTGAAGTACAATTGTTATTATTGAAGGGCGAGCCCGAGCATAGCATTGCAGTACAAATGTTATTATTGTAGCCCGAGCATAGCATTGAAGTACAAATGTTATTATTGTAGCCCGAGCATAGCATTGAAGTACAAATGTTATTATTGTAGGGCGAGCCCGAGCATAGCATTGAAGTACAAATGTTATTAATGTAGGGCGAGCATAGCATTGAAGTACAAATGTTATTATTGTAGGGCGAGCCCGAACATAGCATTGAAGTACAAATGTTATTATTGTAGCCCGAGCATAGCATTGACGTACAAATGTTATTATTGTAGCCCGAGCATAGCATTGAAGTACAAATGTTATTATTGTAGCCCGAGCATAGCATTGACTTACAAATGTTATTATTGTAGCCCGAGCATAGCATTGAATTACAAATGTTATTATTGTAGCCCGAGCATAGCATTGAAGTACAAATGTTATTATTGTAGCCCGAGCATAGCATTGAAGTACAAATGTTATTATTGTAGGGCGAGCCCGAGCATAGCATTGAAGTACAAATGTTATTATTGTAGCCCGAGCATAGCATTGAAGTACAAATGTTATTATTGTAGCCCGAGCATAGCGTTGAAGTACAAATGTTATTATTGTAGCCCGAGCATAGCATTGAAGTACAAATGTTATTATTGTAGCCCGAGCATAGCATTGAAGTACAAATGTTATTATTGTAGGGCGAGCCCGAGCATAGCATTGAAGTACAAATGTTATTATTATAGGGCGAGCATAGCATTGAAGTACAAATGTTATTATTGTAGGGCGAGCCCGAGCATAGCATTGAAGTACAAATGTTATTATTGTAGCCCGAGCATAGCATTGAAGTACAAATGTTATTAATGTAGCCCGAGCATAGCATTGAAGTACAAATGTTATTATTGTAGGGCGAGCCCGAGCATAGCATTGAAGTACAAATGTTATTATTGTAGCCCAAGCATAGCATTGAAGTACAAATGTTATTATTGTAGCCCGAGCATAGCATTGAAGTACAAATGTTATTATTGTAGCCCGAGCATAGCATTGAAGTACAAATGTTATTATTGTAGGGCGAGCCCGAACATAGCATTGAAGTACAAATGTTATTATTGTAGCCCGAGCATAGCATTGAAGTACAAATGTTATTATTGTAGGGCGAGCCCGAGCATAGCATTGAAGTACAAATGTTATTATTGTAGCCCGAGCATAGCATTGAAGTACAAATGTTATTATTGTAGGGCGAGCCCGAGCATAGCATTGAAGTACAAATGTTATTATTGTAGGGCGAGCATAGCATTGAAGTACAAATGTTATTATTGAAGGGCGAGCCCGAGCATAGCATTGCAGTACAAATGTTATTATTGTAGCCCGAGCATAGCATTGAAGTACAAATGTTATTATTGTAGCCCGAGCATAGCATTGAAGTACAAATGTTATTATTATAGCCCGAGCATAGCATTGAAGTACAAATGTTATTATTGTAGGGCGAGCATAGCATTGAAGTACAAATGTTATTATTGTAGGGCGAGCCCGAGCATAGCATTGAAGTACAAATGTTATTATTGTAGGCCGAGCATAGCATTGAAGTACAAATGTTATTATTGTAGGGCGAGATGGGCATTGAAGTACAAATGTTATTAATGTAGGGCGATCATAGCATTGAAGTACAAATGTTATTATTGTAGCCCGAGCATAGCATTGAAGTACAAATGTTATTATTGTAGGGCGAGCCCGAGCATAGCTTTGTAGTACAAATGTTATTATTGTAGGGCGAGCATAGCATTGAAGTACAAATGTTATTATTGTAGGGCGAGCCCGAGCATAGCATTGTAGTACAAATGTTATTATTGTAGGGCGAGCATAGCATTGAAGTACAAATGTTATTATTGTAGGGCGAGCCCGAGCATAGCATTGTAGTACAAATGTTATTATTGTAGGGCGAGCATAGCATTGAAGTACAAATGTTATTATTGTAGGGCGAGCCCGAGCATAGCATTGAAGTACAAATGTTATTATTGTAGCCCGAGCATAGCATTGAAGTACAAATGTTATTATTGTAGGGCGAGCATAGCATTGAAGTACAAATGTTATTATTGTAGCCCGAGCATAGCATTGTAGTACAAATGTTATTATTGTAGGGCGAGCATAGCATTGAAGTACAAATGTTATTATTGTAGGGCGAGCCCGAGCATAGCATTGTAGTACAAATGTTATTATTGTAGGGCGAGCATAGCATTGAAGTACAAATGTTATTATTGTAGGGCGAGCATAGCATTGAAGTACAAATGTTATTATTGTAGCCCGAGCACAGCATTGAAGTACAAATGTTATTATTGTAGGGCGAGCCCGAGCATAGCATTGAAGTACAATTGTTATTATTGAAGGGCGAGCCCGAGCATAGCATTGCAGTACAAATGTTATTATTGTAGGGCGAGCATAGCATTGAAGTACAAATGTTATTATTGTAGGGCGAGCCCGAACATAGCATTGAAGTACAAATGTTATTATTGTAGGGCGAGCCCGAGCATAGCATTGAAGTACAAATGTTATTAATGTAGGGCGAGCATAGCATTGAAGTACAAATGTTATTATTGTAGGGCGAGCCCGAACATAGCATTGAAGTACAAATGTTATTATTGTAGCCCGAGCATAGCATTGACGTACAAATGTTATTATTGTAGCCCGAGCATAGCATTGAAGTACAAATGTTATTATTGTAGCCCGAGCATAGCATTGACTTACAAATGTTATTATTGTAGCCCGAGCATAGCATTGAATTACAAATGTTATTATTGTAGCCCGAGCATAGCATTGAAGTACAAATGTTATTATTGTAGCCCGAGCATAGCATTGAAGTACAAATGTTATTATTGTAGGGCGAGCCCGAGCATAGCATTGAAGTACAAATGTTATTATTGTAGCCCGAGCATAGCATTGAAGTACAAATGTTATTATTGTAGCCCGAGCATAGCGTTGAAGTACAAATGTTATTATTGTAGCCCGAGCATAGCATTGAAGTACAAATGTTATTATTGTAGCCCGAGCATAGCATTGAAGTACAAATGTTATTATTGTAGGGCGAGCCCGAGCATAGCATTGAAGTACAAATGTTATTATTATAGGGCGAGCATAGCATTGAAGTACAAATGTTATTATTGTAGGGCGAGCCCGAGCATAGCATTGAAGTACAAATGTTATTATTGTAGCCCGAGCATAGCATTGAAGTACAAATGTTATTAATGTAGCCCGAGCATAGCATTGAAGTACAAATGTTATTATTGTAGGGCGAGCCCGAGCATAGCATTGAAGTACAAATGTTATTATTGTAGCCCAAGCATAGCATTGAAGTACAAATGTTATTATTGTAGCCCGAGCATAGCATTGAAGTACAAATGTTATTATTGTAGCCCGAGCATAGCATTGAAGTACAAATGTTATTATTGTAGGGCGAGCCCGAGCATAGCATTGAAGTACAAATGTTATTATTGTAGGGCGATCATAGCATTGAAGTACAAATGTTATTATTGTAGGGCGAGCCCGAACATAGCATTGAAGTACAAATGTTATTATTGTAGCCCGAGCATAGCATTGAAGTACAAATGTTATTATTGTAGGGCGAGCCCGAGCATAGCATTGAAGTACAAATGTTATTAATGTAGGGCGAGCATAGCATTGAAGTACAAATGTTATTATTGTAGGGCGAGCCCGAACATAGCATTGAAGTACAAATGTTATTATTGTAGCCCGAGCATAGCATTGAAGTACAAATGTTATTATTGTAGCCCGAGCATAGCATTGAAGTACAAATGTTATTATGGTAGGGCGAGCCCGAGCATAGCATTGAAGTACAAATGTTATTATTGTAGCCCGAGCATAGCATTGAAGTACAAATGTTATTATTGTAGGGCGAGCCCGAGCATAGCATTGAAGTACAAATGTTATTATTGTAGGGCGAGCATAGCATTGAAGTACAAATGTTATTATTGTAGGGCGAGCCCGAGCATAGCATTGCAGTACAAATGTTATTATTGTAGCCCGAGCATAGCATTGAAGTACAAATGTTATTATTGTAGGGCGAGCCCGAGCATAGCATTGAAGTACAAATGTTATTATTGTAGCCCGAGCATAGCATTGAAGTACAAATGTTATTATTGTAGGGCGAGCCCGAGCATAGCATTGAAGTACAAATGTTATTATTGTAGGGCGAGCATAGCATTGAAGTACAAATGTTATTATTGAAGGGCGAGCCCGAGCATAGCATTGCAGTACAAATGTTATTATTGTAGCCCGAGCATAGCATTGAAGTACAAATGTTATTATTGTATCCCGAGCATAGCATTGAAGTACAAATGTTATTATTATAGCCCGAGCATAGCATTGAAGTACAAATGTTATTATTGTAGACGAGCATAGCATTGAAGTACAAATGTTATTATTGTAGGGCGAGCCCGAGCATAGCATTGAAGTACAAATGTTATTATTGTAGGGCGAGCATAGCATTGAAGTAGAAATGTTATTATTGTAGGGCGAGCCCGAGCATAGCATTGAAGTACAAATGTTATTATTGTAGGGCGAGCATAGCATTGAAGTACAAATGTTATTATTGTAGGGCGAGCATAGCATTGAAGTACAAATGTTATTTCTGTAGCCCGAGCATAGCATTGAAGTACAAATGTTATTATTGTAGGGCGAGCATAGCATTGAAGTACAAATGTTATTATTGTAGCCCGAGCATAGCATTGAAGTACAAATGTTATTATTGTAGGGCGAGCATAGCATTGAAGTACAAATGTTATTATTGTAGGGCGAGCATAGCATTGAAGTACAAATGTTATTTCTGTAGCCCGAGCATAGCATTGAAGTACAAATGTTATTATTGTAGCCCGAGCATAGCATTGAAGTACAAATGTTATTATTGTAGGGCGAGCATAGCATTGAAGTACAAATGTTATTATTGTAGGGCGAGCCCGAGCATAGCATTGAAGTACAAATGTTATTATTGTAGCCCGAGCATAGCATTGAAGTACAAATGTTATTATTATAGGGCGAGCCCGAGCATAGCATTGTAGTACAAATGTTATTATTGTAGCCCGAGCATAGCATTGAAGTACAAATGTTATTATTGTAGGGCGAGCCCGAGCATAGCATTGAAGTACAAATGTTATTATTGTAGCCCGAGCATAGCATTGAAGTACAAATGTTATTATTGTAGCCCGAGCATAGCATTGAAGTACACATGTTATTATTGTAGCCCGAGCATAGCATTGAAGTACAAATGTTGTTATTGTAGGGCGAGCCCGAGCATAGCATTGAAGTACAAATGTTATTATTGTAGGACGAGCATAGCATTGACGTACAAATGTTATTATTGTAGGGCGAGCATAGCATTGAAGTACAAATGTTATTATTGTAGGGCGAGCATAGCATTGAAGTACAAATGTTATTATTGTAGGGCGAGCCCGAGCATAGCATTGAAGTACAAATGTTATTATTGTAGGCCGAGCATAGCATTGAAGTACAAATGTTATTATTGTAGGGCGAGATGGGCATTGAAGTACAAATGTTATTAATGTAGGGCGATCATAGCATTGAAGTACAAATGTTATTATTGTAGCCCGAGCATAGCATTGAAGTACAAATGTTATTATTGTAGGGCGAGCCCGAGCATAGCTTTGTAGTACAAATGTTATTATTGTAGGGCGAGCATAGCATTGAAGTACAAATGTTATTATTGTAGGGCGAGCCCGAGCATAGCATTGTAGTACAAATGTTATTATTGTAGGGCGAGCATAGCATTGAAGTACAAATGTTATTATTGTAGGGCGAGCCCGAGCATAGCATTGTAGTACAAATGTTATTATTGTAGGGCGAGCATAGCATTGAAGTACAAATGTTATTATTGTACGGCGAGCCCGAGCATAGCATTGAAGTACAAATGTTATTATTGTAGCCCGAGCATAGCATTGAAGTACAAATGTTATTATTGAAGGGCGAGCATAGCATTGAAGTACAAATGTTATTATTGTAGCCCGAGCATAGCATTGAAGTACAAATGTTATTATTGTAGGGCGAGCATAGCATTGAAGTACAAATGTTATTATTGTAGCCCGAGCATAGCATTGTAGTACAAATGTTATTATTGTAGGGCGAGCATAGCATTGAAGTACAAATGTTATTATTGTAGGGCGAGCCCGAGCATAGCATTGTAGTACAAATGTTATTATTGTAGGGCGAGCATAGCATTGAAGTACAAATGTTATTATTGTAGGGCGAGCATAGCATTGAAGTACAAATGTTATTATTGTAGCCCGAGCACAGCATTGAAGTACAAATGTTATTATTGTAGGGCGAGCCCGAGCATAGCATTGAAGTACAATTGTTATTATTGTAGGGCGAGCCCGAGCATAGCATTGTAGTACAAATGTTATTATTGTAGGGCGAGCATAGCATTGAAGTACAAATGTTATTATTGTAGGGCGAGCCCGAGCATAGCATTGAAGTACAAATGTTATTATTGTAGCCCGTGCATAGCATTGAAGTACAAATGTTATTATTGAAGGGCGAGCATAGCATTGAAGTACAAATGTTATTATTGTAGCCCGAGCATAGCATTGAAGTACAAATGTTATTATTGTAGGGCGAGCATAGCATTGAAGTACAAATGTTATTACTGTAGCCCGAGCATAGCATTGTAGTACAAATGTTATTATTGTAGGGCGAGCATAGCATTGTAGTACAAATGTTTTTATTGTAGGCCGAGCCCGAGCATAGCATTGAAGTACAAATGTTATTATTGTAGCCCGAGCATAGCATTGAAGTACAAATGTTATTATTGTAGGGCGAGCATAGCATTGAAGTACAAATGTTATTATTGTAGGGCGAGCCTGAGCATAGCATTGAAGTACAAATGTTATTATTGTAGGGCGAGCATAGCATTGAAGTACAAATGTTATTATTGTAGGGCGAGCATAGCATTGAAGTACAAATGTTATTATTGTAGGGCGAGCCGTAGCATAGCTTTGAAGTACAAATGTTATTAATATAGGGCGAGCATAGCATTGAAGTACAAATGTTATTATTGTAGGACGAGCATAGCATTGAAGTACAAATGTTATTAATGTAGGGCGAGCATAGCATTGAAGTACAAATGTTATTATTGTAGGGCGAGCCCGAGCATAGCATTGAAGTACAAATGTTATTATTGTTGGGCGAGCATAGCATTGAAGTACAAATGTTATTATTGTAGCCCAAGCATAGCATTGAAGTACAAATGTTATTAATGTAGGGCGAGCATAGCATTGAAGTACAAATGTTATTATTGTAGGGCGAGCCCGAGCATAGCATTGAAGTACAAATGTTACTATTGTAGGGCGAGCATAGCATTGAAGTACATATGTTATTATTGTAGCCCGAGCATAGCATTGAAGTACAAATGTTATTATTGTAGGGCGAGCCCGAGCATAGCATTGACGTAGAAATGTTATTATTGTAGGGCGAGCATAGCATTGAAGTACAAATGTTATTATTGTAGCCCGAGCATAGCATTGAAGTACAAATGTTATTATTGTAGGGCGAGCCCGAGCATAGCATTGAAGTACAAATGTTATTATTGTAGGGCGAGCATAGCATTGAAGTACAAATGTTATTATTGTAGCCCGAGCATAGCATTGAAGTACAAATGTTATTATTGTAGGGCGAGCCCGAGCATAGCATTGAAGTACAAATGTTATTATTGTAGCCCGAGCATAGCATTGAAGTACAAATGTTATTATTGTAGCCCGAGCATAGCATTGAAGTACAAATGTTATTATTGTAGGGCGAGCATAGCATTGAAGTACAAATGTTATTATTGTAGGGCGAGCATAGCATTGAAGTACAAATGTTATTATTGTAGGGCGAGCATAGCATTGAAGTACAAATGTTATTATTGTAGGGCGAGCATAGCATTGAAGTACAAATGTTATTATTGTAGGGCGAGCCCGAGCATAGCATTGAAGTACAAATGTTATTATTGTAGGGCGAGCATAGCATTGAAGTACAAATGTTATTATTGTAGGGCGAGCATAGCACTGAAGTACAAATTTTATTATTGTAGGGCGAGCATAGCATTGAAGTACAAATGTTATTATTGTAGGGCGAGCCCGAGCATAGCATTGAAGTACAAATGTTATTATTGTAGGGCGAGCCGAGCATAGCATTGAAGTACAAATGTTATTATTGTAGGGCGAGCATAGCATTGAAATACAAATGTTATTATTGTAGGGCAAGCCCGAGCATAGCATTGAAGTACAAATGTTATTATTGTAGGGCGAGCCTGAGCATAGCATTGAAGTACAAATGTTATTATTGTAGGGCGAGCATAGCATTGAAGTACAAATGTTATTATTGTAGGGCGAGCATAGCATTGAAGTACAAATGTTATTATTGTAGGGCGAGCCCGAGCATAGCATTGAAGTACAAATGTTATTAATATAGGGCGAGCATAGCATTGAAGTACAAATGTTATTATTGTAGGGCGAGCATAGCATTGAAGTACAAATGTTATTAATGTAGGGCGAGCATAGCATTGAAGTACAAATGTTATTATTGTAGGGCGAGCCCGAGCATAGCATTGAAGTACAAATGTTATTATTGTTGGGCGAGCATAGCATTGAAGTACAAATGTTATTATTGTAGCCCAAGCATAGCATTGAAGTACAAATGTTATTAATGTAGGGCGAGCATAGCATTGAAGTACAAATGTTATTATTGTAGGGCGAGCCCGAGCATAGCATTGAAGTACAAATGTTACTATTGTAGGGCGAGCATAGCATTGAAGTACATATGTTATTATTGTAGCCCGAGCATAGCATTGAAGTACAAATGTTATTATTGTAGGGCGAGCCCGAGCATAGCATTGACGTAGAAATGTTATAATTGTAGGGCGAGCATAGCATTGAAGTACAAATGTTATTATTGAAGCCCGAGCATAGCATTGAAGTACAAATGTTATTATTGTAGGGCGAGCCCGAGCATAGCATTGAAGTACAAATGTTATTATTGTAGGGCGAGCATAGCATTGAAGTACAAATGTTATTATTGTAGCCCGAGCATAGCATTGAAGTACAAATGTTATTATTGTAGGGCGAGCCCGAGCATAGCATTGAAGTACAAATGTTATTATTGTAGCCCGAGCATAGCATTGAAGTACAAATGTTATTATTGTAGCCCGAGCATAGCATTGAAGTACAAATGTTATTATTGTAGGGCGAGCATAGCATTGAAGTACAAATGTTATTATTGTAGGGCGAGCATAGCATTGAAGTACAAATGTTATTATTGTAGGGCGAGCCCGAGCATAGCATTGAAGTACAAATGTTATTATTGTAGGGCGAGCATAGCATTGAAGTACAAATGTTATTATTGTAGGGCGAGCCCGAGCATAGCATTGAACTACAAATGTTATTATTGTAGGGCGAGCCCGAGCATAGCATTGAAGTACAAATGTTATTATTGTAGGGCGAGCATAGCATTGAAGTACAAATGTTATTATTGTAGGGCGAGCCCGAGCATAGCATTGAAGTACAAATGTTATTATTGTAGGGCGAGCCGAGCATAGCATTGAAGTACAAATGTTATTATTGTAGGG
Source organism: Nemertoderma westbladi (assembly GCA_032718475.1). Lineage (NCBI taxonomy): Eukaryota > Metazoa > Xenacoelomorpha > Nemertodermatida > Nemertodermatidae > Nemertoderma > Nemertoderma westbladi. Next base: position 122,680 of record JAUCBJ010008467.1, on the reverse strand, counting down.
CGAGCATAGCATTGAAATACAAATGTTATTATTGTAGGGCAAGCCCGAGCATAGCATTGAAGTACAAATGTTATTATTGTAGGGCGAGCATAGCATTGAAGTACAAATGTTATTATTGTAGGGCGAGCATAGCATTGAAGTACAAATGTTATTATTGTAGGGCGAGCCCGAGCATAGCATTGAAGTACAAATGTTATTATTGTAGGGCGAGCATAGCATTGAAGTACAAATGTTATTATTGTAGGGCGAGCCCGAGCATAGCATTGAAGTACAAATGTTATTATTGTAGGGCGAGCCGAGCATAGCATTGAAATACAAATGTTATTATTGTAGGGCGAGCATAGCATTGAAGTACAAATGTTATTATTGTAGGGCGAGCCCGAGCATAGCATTGAAGTACAAATGTTATTATTGTAGAGCGAGCATAGCATTGAAGTACAAATGTTATTATTGTAGCCCGAGCATAGAATTGAAGTACAAATGTTATTATTGTAGCCCGAGCATAGCATTGAAGTACAAATGTTATTATTGTAGAGCGAGCCCGAGCATAGCATTGAAGTACAAATGTTATTATTGTAGCCCGAGCATAGCATTGAAGTACAAATGTTATTATTGTAGGGCGAGCATAGCATTGAAGTACAAATGTTATTATTGTAGCCCGAGCATAGCATTGAAGTACAAATGTTATTATTGAAGGGCGAGCCCGAGCATAGCATTGAAGTACAAATGTTATTATTGAAGGGCGAGCCCGAGCATAGCATTGAAGTACAAATGTTATTATTGTAGCCCGAGCATAGCATTGAAGTACAAATGTTATTATTGTAGCCCGAGCATAGCATTGAAGTACAAATGTTATTATTGTAGGGCGAGCCCGAGCATAGCATTGAAGTACAAATGTTATTATTGTAGCCCGAGCATAGCATTGAAGTACAAATGTTATTATTGTAGGGCGAGCCCGAGCATAGCATTGAAGTACAAATGTTATTATTGTAGCCCGAGCATAGCATTGAAGTACAAATGTTATTATTGTAGGGCGAGCATAGCATTGAAGTACAAATGTTATTATTGTAGCCCGAGCATAGCATTGAAGTACAAATGTTATTATTGTAGCCCGAGCATAGCATTGAAGTACAAATGTTATTATTGTAGCCCGAGCATAGCATTGAAGTACAAATGTTATTATTGTAGCCCGAGCATAGCATTGAAGTACAAATGTTATTATTGTAGGGCGAGCCCGAGCATAGCATTGAAGTACAAATGTTATTATTGTAGCCCGAGCATAGCATTGAAGTACAAATATTATTATTGTAGCCCGAGCATAGCATTGAAGTACAAATGTTATTAATGTAGGGCAAGCATAGCATTGAAGTACAAATGTTATTATTGTAGGGCGAGCCCGAGCATAGCATTGAAGTACAAATGTTACTATTGTAGGGCGAGCATAGCATTGAAGTACAAATGTTATTATTGTAGCCCGAGCATAGCATTGAAGTACAAATGTTATTATTGTAGGGCGAGCCCGAGCATAGCATTGACGTACAAATGTTATTATTGTAGGGCGAACATAGCATTGAAGTACAAATGTTATTATTGTAGCCCGAGCATAGCATTGAAGTACAAATGTTATTATTGTAGGGCGAGCCCGAGCATAGCATTGAAGTACAAATGTTATTATTGTAGGGCGAGCAAAGCATTGAAGTACAAATGTTATTATTGTAGCCCGAGCATAGCATTGAAGTACAAATGTTATTATTGTAGGGCGAGCCCGAGCATAGCATTGAAGTACAAATGTTATTATTGTAGGGCGAGCCCGAGCATAGGATTGAAGTAAAAATGTTATTATTGTAGCCCGAGCATAGCATTGAAGTACAAATGTTATTATTGTAGCCCGAGCATAGCATTGAAGTACAAATGTTATTATTGTAGGGCGAGCATAGCATTGAAGTACAAATGTTATTATTGTAGGGCGAGCCCGAGCATAGCATTGAAGTACAAATGTTATTATTGTAGCCCGAGCATAGCATTGAAGTACAAATGTTATTATTGTAGCCCGAGCATAGCATTGAAGTACAAATGTTATTATTGTAGGGCGAGCATAGCATTGAAGTACAAATGTTATTATTGTAGGGCGAGCCCGAGCATAGCATTGAAGTACAAATGTTATTATTGTAGGGCGAGCCCGAGCATAGCATTGAAGTACAAATGTTATTATTGTAGGGCGAGCATAGCATTGAAGTACAAATGTTATTATTGTAGGGCGAGCATAGCACTGAAGTACAAATGTTATTATTGTAGGGCGAGCATAGCATTGAAGTACAAATGTTATTATTGTAGGGCGAGCATAGCATTGAAGTACAAATGTTATTAATGTAGGTCGAGCGTAGCATTGAAATACAAATGTTATTATTGTAGGGCGAGCCCGAGCGTAGCATTGAAGTACAAATGTTATTATTGTAGGGCGAGCATAGCATTGAAGTACAAATGTTATTATTCTAGGGCGAGCATAGCATTGAAGTACAAATGTTATTATTGTAGGGCGAGCATAGCATTGAAGTACAAATGTTATTATTGTAGGGCGAGCCCGAGCATAGCATTGAAGTACAAATGTTATTATTGTAGGGCGAGCATAGCATTGAAGTACAAATGTTATTATTGTAGGGCGAGCATAGCATTGAAGTACAAATGTTATTATTGTAGGGCGAGCCTGAGCATAGCATTGAAGTACAAATGTTATTATTCTAGGGCGAGCATAGCATTGAAGTACAAATGTTATTATTGTAGGGCGAGCATAGCATTGAAGTACAAATGTTATTATTGTAGGGCGAGCCCGAGCATAGCATTGAAGTACAAATGTTACTATTGTAGGGCGAGCATAGCATTGAAGTACATATGTTATTATTGTAGCCCGAGCATAGCATTGAAGTACAAATGTTATTATTGTAGGGCGAGCCCGAGCATAGCATTGACGTAGAAATGTTATAATTGTAGGGCGAGCATAGCATTGAAGTACAAATGTTATTATTGTAGCCCGAGCATAGCATTGAAGTACAAATGTTATTATTGTAGGGCGAGCCCGAGCATAGCATTGAAGTACAAATGTTATTATTGTAGGGCGAGCATAGCATTGAAGTACAAATGTTATTATTGTAGCCCGAGCATAGCATTGAAGTACAAATGTTATTATTGTAGGGCGAGCCCGAGCATAGCATTGAAGTACAAATGTTATTATTGTAGCCCGAGCATAGCATTGAAGTACAAATGTTATTATTGTAGGGCGAGCATAGCATTGAAGTACAAATGTTATTAATGTAGGGCGAGCATAGCATTGAAGTACAAATGTTATTATTGTAGGGCGAGCCCGAGCATAGCATTGAAGTACAAATGTTATTATTGTTGGGCGAGCATAGCATTGAAGTACAAATGTTATTATTGTAGCCCAAGCATAGCATTGAAGTACAAATGTTATTAATGTAGGGCGAGCATAGCATTGAAGTACAAATGTTATTATTGTAGGGCGAGCCCGAGCATAGCATTGAAGTGCAAATGTTACTATTGTAGGGCGAGCATAGCATTGAAGTACAAATGTTATTATTGTAGCCCGAGCATAGCATTGAAGTACAAATGTTATTATTGTAGGGCGAGCCCGAGCATAGCATTGAAGTACAAATGTTATTATTGTAGGGCGAGCAAAGCATTGAAGTACAAATGTTATTATTGTAGCCCGAGCATAGCATTGAAGTACAAATGTTATTATTGTAGGGCGAGCCCGAGCATAGCATTGAAGTACAAATGTTATTATTGTAGGGCGAGCCCGAGCATAGGATTGAAGTAAAAATGTTATTATTGTAGCCCGAGCATAGCATTGAAGTACAAATGTTATTATTGTAGCCCGAGCATAGCATTGAAGTACAAATGTTATTATTGTAGGGCGAGCATAGCATTGAAGTACAAATGTTATTATTGTAGGGCGAGCCCGAGCATAGCATTGAAGTACAAATGTTATTATTGTAGCCCGAGCATAGCATTGAAGTACAAATGTTATTATTGTAGCCCGAGCATAGCATTGAAGTACAAATGTTATTATTGTAGGGCGAGCATAGCATTGAAGTACAAATGTTATTATTGTAGGGCGAGCCCGAGCATAGCATTGAAGTACAAATGTTATTATTGTAGGGCGAGCCCGAGCATAGCATTGAAGTACAAATGTTATTATTGTAGGGCGAGCATAGCATTGAAGTACAAATGTTATTATTGTAGGGCGAGCATAGCACTGAAGTACAAATGTTATTATTGTAGGGCGAGCATAGCATTGAAGTACAAATGTTATTATTGTAGGGCGAGCATAGCATTGAAGTACAAATGTTATTAATGTAGGTCGAGCGTAGCATTGAAATACAAATGTTATTATTGTAGGGCGAGCCCGAGCATAGCATTGAAGTACAAATGTTATTATTGTAGGGCGAGCATAGCATTGAAGTACAAATGTTATTATTCTAGGGCGAGCATAGCATTGAAGTACAAATGTTATTATTGTAGGGCGAGCATAGCATTGAAGTACAAATGTTATTATTGTAGGGCGAGCCCGAGCATAGCATTGAAGTACAAATGTTATTATTGTAGGGCGAGCATAGCATTTAAGTACAAATGTTATTATTGTAGGGCGAGCATAGCATTGAAGTACAAATGTTATTATTGTAGGGCGAGCCTGAGCATAGCATTGAAGTACAAATGTTATTATTCTAGGGCGAGCATAGCATTGAAGTACAAATGTTATTATTGTAGGGCGAGCATAGCATTGAAGTACAAATGTTATTATTGTAGGGCGAGCCCGAGCATAGCATTGAAGTACAAATGTTACTATTGTAGGGCGAGCATAGCATTGAAGTACATATGTTATTATTGTAGCCCGAGCATAGCATTGAAGTACAAATGTTATTATTGTAGGGCGAGCCCGAGCATAGCATTGACGTAGAAATGTTATAATTGTAGGGCGAGCATAGCATTGAAGTACAAATGTTATTATTGTAGCCCGAGCATAGCATTGAAGTACAAATGTTATTATTGTAGGGCGAGCCCGAGCATAGCATTGAAGTACAAATGTTATTATTGTAGGGCGAGCATAGCATTGAAGTACAAATGTTATTATTGTAGCCCGAGCATAGCATTGAAGTACAAATGTTATTATTGTAGGGCGAGCCCGAGCATAGCATTGAAGTACAAATGTTATTATTGTAGCCCGAGCATAGCATTGAAGTACAAATGTTATTATTGTAGGGCGAGCATAGCATTGAAGTACAAATGTTATTAATGTAGGGCGAGCATAGCATTGAAGTACAAATGTTATTATTGTAGGGCGAGCCCGAGCATAGCATTGAAGTACAAATGTTATTATTGTTGGGCGAGCATAGCATTGAAGTACAAATGTTATTATTGTAGCCCAAGCATAGCATTGAAGTACAAATGTTATTAATGTAGGGCGAGCATAGCATTGAAGTACAAATGTTATTATTGTAGGGCGAGCCCGAGCATAGCATTGAAGTACAAATGTTACTATTGTAGGGCGAGCATAGCATTGAAGTACATATGTTATTATTGTAGCCCGAGCATAGCATTGAAGTACAAATGTTATTATTGTAGGGCGAGCCCGAGCATAGCATTGACGTAGAAATGTTATAATTGTAGGGCGAGCATAGCATTGAAGTACAAATGTTATTATTGTAGCCCGAGCATAGCATTGAAGTACAAATGTTATTATTGTAGGGCGAGCCCGAGCATAGCATTGAAGTACAAATGTTATTATTGTAGGGCGAGCATAGCATTGAAGTACAAATGTTATTATTGTAGCCCGAGCATAGCATTGAAGTACAAATGTTATTATTGTAGGGCGAGCCCGAGCATAGCATTGAAGTACAAATGTTATTATTGTAGCCCGAGCATAGCATTGAAGTACAAATGTTATTATTGTAGCCCGAGCATAGCATTGAAGTACAAATGTTATTATTGTAGGGCGAGCATAGCATTGAAGTACAAATGTTATTATTGTAGGGCGAGCATAGCATTGAAGTACAAATGTTATTATTGTAGGGCGAGCCCGAGCATAGCATTGAAGTACAAATGTTATTATTGTAGGGCGAGCATAGCATTGAAGTACAAATGTTATTATTGTAGGGCGAGCCCGAGCATAGCATTGAACTACAAATGTTATTATTGTAGGGCGAGCCCGAGCATAGCATTGAAGTACAAATGTTATTATTGTAGGGCGAGCATAGCATTGAAGTACAAATGTTATTATTGTAGGGCGAGCATAGCACTGAAGTACAAATTTTATTATTGTAGGACGAGCATAGCATTGAAGTACAAATGTTATTATTGTAGGGCGAGCCCGAGCATAGCATTGAAGTACAAATGTTATTATTGTAGGGCGAGCCGAGCATAGCATTGAAGTACAAATGTTATTATTGTAGGGCGAGCATAGCATTGAAATACAAATGTTATTATTGTAGGGCAAGCCCGAGCATAGCATTGAAGTACAAATGTTATTATTGTAGGGCGAGCATAGCATTGAAGTACAAATGTTATTATTGTAGGGCGAGCATAGCATTGAAGTACAAATGTTATTATTGTAGGGCGAGCCCGAGCATAGCATTGAAGTACAAATGTTATTATTGTAGGGCGAGCATAGCATTGAAGTACAAATGTTATTATTGTAGGGCGAGCCCGAGCATAGCATTGAAGTACAAATGTTATTATTGTAGGGCGAGCCGAGCATAGCATTGAAATACAAATGTTATTATTGTAGGGCGAGCATAGCATTGAAGTACAAATGTTATTATTGTAGGGCGAGCCCGAGCATAGCATTGAAGTACAAATGTTATTATTGTAGAGCGAGCATAGCATTGAAGTACAAATGTTATTATTGTAGCCCGAGCATAGAATTGAAGTACAAATGTTATTATTGTAGCCCGAGCATAGCATTGAAGTACAAATGTTATTATTGTAGAGCGAGCCCGAGCATAGCATTGAAGTACAAATGTTATTATTGTAGCCCGAGCATAGCATTGAAGTACAAATGTTATTATTGTAGGGCGAGCATAGCATTGAAGTACAAATGTTATTATTGTAGCCCGAGCATAGCATTGAAGTACAAATGTTATTATTGAAGGGCGAGCCCGAGCATAGCATTGAAGTACAAATGTTATTATTGAAGGGCGAGCCCGAGCATAGCATTGAAGTACAAATGTTATTATTGTAGCCCGAGCATAGCATTGAAGTACAAATGTTATTATTGTAGCCCGAGCATAGCATTGAAGTACAAATGTTATTATTGTAGGGCGAGCCCGAGCATAGCATTGAAGTACAAATGTTATTATTGTAGCCCGAGCATAGCATTGAAGTACAAATGTTATTATTGTAGGGCGAGCCCGAGCATAGCATTGAAGTACAAATGTTATTATTGTAGCCCGAGCATAGCATTGAAGTACAAATGTTATTATTGTAGGGCGAGCATAGCATTGAAGTACAAATGTTATTATTGTAGCCCGAGCATAGCATTGAAGTACAAATGTTATTATTGTAGCCCGAGCATAGCATTGAAGTACAAATGTTATTATTGTAGCCCGAGCATAGCATTGAAGTACAAATGTTATTATTGTAGCCCGAGCATAGCATTGAAGTACAAATGTTATTATTGTAGGGCGAGCCCGAGCATAGCATTGAAGTACAAATGTTATTATTGTAGCCCGAGCATAGCATTGAAGTACAAATATTATTATTGTAGCCCGAGCATAGCATTGAAGTACAAATGTTATTAATGTAGGGCAAGCATAGCATTGAAGTACAAATGTTATTATTGTAGGGCGAGCCCGAGCATAGCATTGAAGTACAAATGTTACTATTGTAGGGCGAGCATAGCATTGAAGTACAAATGTTATTATTGTAGCCCGAGCATAGCATTGAAGTACAAATGTTATTATTGTAGGGCGAGCCCGAGCATAGCATTGACGTACAAATGTTATTATTGTAGGGCGAACATAGCATTGAAGTACAAATGTTATTATTGTAGCCCGAGCATAGCATTGAAGTACAAATGTTATTATTGTAGGGCGAGCCCGAGCATAGCATTGAAGTACAAATGTTATTATTGTAGGGCGAGCAAAGCATTGAAGTACAAATGTTATTATTGTAGCCCGAGCATAGCATTGAAGTACAAATGTTATTATTGTAGGGCGAGCCCGAGCATAGCATTGAAGTACAAATGTTATTATTGTAGGGCGAGCCCGAGCATAGCATTGAAGTAAAAATGTTATTATTGTAGCCCGAGCATAGCATTGAAGTACAAATGTTATTATTGTAGCCCGAGCATAGCATTGAAGTACAAATGTTATTATTGTAGGGCGAGCATAGCATTGAAGTACAAATGTTATTATTGTAGGGCGAGCCCGAGCATAGCATTGAAGTACAAATGTTATTATTGTAGCCCGAGCATAGCATTGAAGTACAAATGTTATTATTGTAGCCCGAGCATAGCATTGAAGTACAAATGTTATTATTGTAGGGCGAGCATAGCATTGAAGTACAAATGTTATTATTGTAGGGCGAGCCCGAGCATAGCATTGAAGTACAAATGTTATTATTGTAGGGCGAGCCCGAGCATAGCATTGAAGTACAAATGTTATTATTGTAGGGCGAGCATAGCATTGAAGTACAAATGTTATTATTGTAGGGCGAGCATAGCACTGAAGTACAAATGTTATTATTGTAGGGCGAGCATAGCATTGAAGTACAAATGTTATTATTGTAGGGCGAGCATAGCATTGAAGTACAAATGTTATTAATGTAGGTCGAGCGTAGCATTGAAATACAAATGTTATTATTGTAGGGCGAGCCCGAGCATAGCATTGAAGTACAAATGTTATTATTGTAGGGCGAGCATAGCATTGAAGTACAAATGTTATTATTCTAGGGCGAGCATAGCATTGAAGTACAAATGTTATTATTGTAGGGCGAGCATAGCATTGAAGTACAAATGTTATTATTGTAGGGCGAGCCCGAGCATAGCATTGAAGTACAAATGTTATTATTGTAGGGCGAGCATAGCATTGAAGTACAAATGTTATTATTGTAGGGCGAGCATAGCATTGAAGTACAAATGTTATTATTGTAGGGCGAGCCTGAGCATAGCATTGAAGTACAAATGTTATTATTCTAGGGCGAGCATAGCATTGAAGTACAAATGTTATTATTGTAGGGCGAGCATAGCATTGAAGTACAAATGTTATTATTGTAGGGCGAGCCCGAGCATAGCATTGAAGTACAAATGTTACTATTGTAGGGCGAGCATAGCATTGAAGTACATATGTTATTATTGTAGCCCGAGCATAGCATTGAAGTACAAATGTTATTATTGTAGGGCGAGCCCGAGCATAGCATTGACGTAGAAATGTTATAATTGTAGGGCGAGCATAGCATTGAAGTACAAATGTTATTATTGTAGCCCGAGCATAGCATTGAAGTACAAATGTTATTATTGTAGGGCGAGCCCGAGCATAGCATTGAAGTACAAATGTTATTATTGTAGGGCGAGCATAGCATTGAAGTACAAATGTTATTATTGTAGCCCGAGCATAGCATTGAAGTACAAATGTTATTATTGTAGGGCGAGCCCGAGCATAGCATTGAAGTACAAATGTTATTATTGTAGCCCGAGCATAGCATTGAAGTACAAATGTTATTATTGTAGCCCGAGCATAGCATTGAAGTACAAATGTTATTATTGTAGGGCGAGCATAGCATTGAAGTACAAATGTTATTATTGTAGGGCGAGCATAGCATTGAAGTACAAATGTTATTATTGTAGGGCGAGCCCGAGCATAGCATTGAAGTACAAATGTTATTATTGTAGGGCGAGCATAGCATTGAAGTACAAATGTTATTATTGTAGGGCGAGCCCGAGCATAGCATTGAAGTACAAATGTTATTATTGTAGGGCGAGCCCGAGCATAGCATTGAAGTACAAATGTTATTATTGTAGGGCGAGCATAGCATTGAAGTACAAATGTTATTATTGTAGGGCGAGCATAGCACTGAAGTACAAATGTTATTATTGTAGGGCGAGCATAGCATTGAAGTACAAATGTTATTATTGTAGGGCGAGCCCGAGCATAGCATTGAAGTACAAATGTTATTATTGTAGGGCGAGCCGAGCATAGCATTGAAGTACAAATGTTATTATTGTAGGGCGAGCATAGCATTGAAGTACAAATGTTATTATTGTAGGGCAAGCCCGAGCATAGCATTGAAGTACAAATGTTATTATTGTAGGGCGAGCATAGCATTGAAGTACAAATGTTATTATTGTAGGGCGAGCATAGCATTGAAGTACAAATGTTATTATTGTAGGGCGAGCCCGAGCATAGCATTGAAGTACAAATGTTATTATTGTAGGGCGAGCATAGCATTGAAGTACAAATGTTATTATTGTAGGGCGAGCCCGAGCATAGCATTGAAGTACAAATGTTATTATTGTAGGGCGAGCCGAGCATAGCATTGAAGTACAAATGTTATTATTGTAGGGCGAGCATAGCATTGAAGTACAAATGTTATTATTGTAGGGCGAGCCCGAGCATAGCATTGAAGTACAAATGTTATTATTGTAGAGCGAGCATAGCATTGAAGTACAAATGTTATTATTGTAGCCCGAGCATAGCATTGAAGTACAAATGTTATTATTGTAGCCCGAGCATAGCATTGAAGTACAAATGTTATTATTGTAGAGCGAGCCCGAGCATAGCATTGAAGTACAAATGTTATTATTGTAGCCCGAGCATAGCATTGAAGTACAAATGTTATTATTGTAGGGCGAGCATAGCATTGAAGTACAAATGTTATTATTGTAGCCCGAGCATAGCATTGAAGTACAAATGTTATTATTGTAGGGCGAGCCCGAGCATAGCATTGAAGTACAAATGTTATTATTGTAGCCCGAGCATAGCATTGAAGTACAAATGTTATTATTGTAGCCCGAGCATAGCATTGAAGTACAAATGTTATTATTGTAGGGCGAGCCCGAGCATAGCATTGAAGTACAAATGTTATTATTGTAGCCCGAGCATAGCATTGAAGTACAAATGTTATTATTGTAGGGCGAGCCCGAGCATAGCATTGAAGTACAAATGTTATTATTGTAGCCCGAGCATAGCATTGAAGTACAAATGTTATTATTGTAGGGCGAGCATAGCATTGAAGTACAAATGTTATTATTGTAGCCCGAGCATAGCATTGAAGTACAAATGTTATTATTGTAGCCCGAGCATAGCATTGAAGTACAAATGTTATTATTGTAGCCCGAGCATAGCATTGAAGTACAAATGTTATTATTGTAGCCCGAGCATAGCATTGAAGTACAAATGTTATTATTGTAGGGCGAGCCCGAGCATAGCATTGAAGTACAAATGTTATTATTGTAGCCCGAGCATAGCATTGAAGTACAAATATTATTATTGTAGCCCGAGCATAGCATTGAAGTACAAATGTTATTAATGTAGGGCAAGCATAGCATTGAAGTACAAATGTTATTATTGTAGGGCGAGCCCGAGCATAGCATTGAAGTACAAATGTTACTATTGTAGGGCGAGCATAGCATTGAAGTACAAATGTTATTATTGTAGGGCGAGCATAGCATTGAAGTACAAATGTTATTATTTTAGCCCGAGCATAGCATTGAAGTACAAATGTTATTATTGTAGCCCGAGCATAGCATTGAAGTACAAATGTTATTATTGTAGGGCGAGCCCGAGCATAGCATTGAAGTACAAATGTTATTATTGTAGCCCGAGCATAGCATTGAAGTACAAATGTTATTATTGTAGGGCGAGCCCGAGCATAGCATTGAAGTACAAATGTTATTATTGTAGGCCGAGCATAGCATTGAAGTACAAATGTTATTATTGTAGCCCGAGCATAGCATTGAAGTACAAATGTTATTATTGTAGGGCGAGCCCGAGCATAGCATTGAAGTACAAATGTTATTATTGTAGCACGAGCATAGCATTGAAGTACAAATGTTATTATTGTAGCCCGAGCATAGCATTGAAGTACAAATGTTATTATTGTAGGGCGAGCATAGCATTGAAGTACAAATGTTATTATTGTAGCCCGAGCATAGCATTGAAGTACAAATGTTATTATTGTAGCCCGAGCATAGCATTGAAGTACAAATGTTATTATTGTAGGGCGAGCCCGAGCATAGCATTGAAGTACAAATGTTATTATTGTAGCCCGAGCATAGCATTGAAGTACAAATGTTATTATTGTAGGGCGAGCCCGAGCATAGCATTGAAGTACAAATGTTATTATTGTAGCCCGAGCATAGCATTGAAGTACAAATGTTATTATTGTAGCCCGAGCATAGCATTGAAGTACAAATGTTATTATTGTAGGGCGAGCCCGAGCATAGCATTGAAGTACAAATGTTATTATTGTAGCCCGAGCATAGCATTGAAGTACAAATGTTATTATAGTAGACCGAGCATAGCATTGAAGTACAAATGTTATTATTGTAGCCCGAGCATAGCATTGAAGTACAAATGTTATTATTGTAGCTCGAGCATAGCATTGAAGTGCAAATGTTATTATTGTAGGGCGAGCATAGCATTGAAGAACAAATGTTATTATTGTAGCCCGAGCATAGCATTGAAGTACAAATGTTATTATTGTAGCCCGAGCATAGCATTGAAGTACAAATGTTATTATTGTAGGGCGAGCATAGCATTGAAGTACAAATGTTATTATTGTAGCCCGAGCATAGCATTGAAGTACAAATGTTATTATTGTAGGGCGAGCCCGAGCATAGCATTGAAGTACAAATGTTATTATTGTAGCCCGAGCATAGCATTGAAGTACAAATGTTATTATTGTAGCCCGAGCATAGCATTGAAGTACAAATGTTATTATTGTAGGGCGAGCATAGCATTGAAGTACAAATGTTATTATTGTAGGAAGAGCATAGCATTGAAGTACAAATGTTATTAATGTAGGGCGAGCATAGCATTGAAGTACAAATGTTATTATTGTAGGGCGATCCCGAGCATAGCATTGAAGTACAAATGTTATTATTGTAGGGCGAGCCCGAGCATAGCATTGAAGTACAAATGTTATTATAGTAGGGCGAGCATAGCATTGAAGTACAAATGTTATTATTGTAGGGCGAGCATAGCACTGAAGTACAAATGTTATTATTGTAGGGCGAGCATAGCATTGAAGTACAAATGTTATTATTGTAGGGCGAGCATAGCATTGAAGTACAAATGTTATTAATGTAGGTCGAGCATAGAATTGAAGTACAAATGTTATTATTGTAGGGCGAGCCCGAGCATAGCATTGAAGTACAAATGTTATTATTGTAGGGCGAGCATAGCATTGAAGTACAAATGTTATTATTGTAGGGCGAGCATAGCATTGAAGTACAAATGTTATTATTGTAGGGCGAGCCCGAGCATAGCATTGAAGAACAAATGATATTATTGTAGGGCGAGCATAGCATTGAAGTACAAATGTTATTATTGTAGGGCGAGCCCGAGCATAGCATTGAAGTACAAATGTTATTATTGTAGGGCAAGCCGAGCATAGCATTGAAGTACAAATGTTATTATTGTAGGGCGAGCATAGCATTGAAGTACAAATGTTATTATTGTAGGGCGAGCCCGAGCATAGCATTGAAGTACAAATGTTATTATTGTAGAGCGAGCATAGCATTGAAGTACAAATGTTATTATTGTAGCCCGAGCATAGCATTGAAGTACAAATGTTATTATTGTAGCCCGAGCATAGCATTGAAGTACAAATGTTATTATTGTAGGGCGAGCATAGCATTGAAGTACAAATGTTATTATTGTAGCCCGAGCATAGCATTGAAGTACAAATGTTATTATTGTAGGGCGAGCCCGAGCATAGCATTGAAGTACAAATGTTATTATTGTAGCCCGAGCATAGCATTGAAGTACAAATGTTATTATTGTAGCCCGAGCATAGCATTGAAGTACAAATGTTATTATTGTAGGGCGAGCCCGAGCATAGCATTGAAGTACAAATGTTATTATTGTAGCCCGAGCATAGCATTGAAGTACAAATGTTATTATTGTAGGGCGAGCCCGAGCATAGCATTGAAGTACAAATGTTATTATTGTAGCCCGAGCATAGCATTGAAGTACAAATGTTATTATTATAGGGCGAGCATAGCATTGAAGTACAAATGTTATTATTGTAGCCCGAGCATAGCATTGAAGTACAAATGTTATTATTGTAGCCCGAGCATAGCATTGAAGTACAAATGTTATTATTGTAGGGCGAACCCGAGCATAGCATTGAAGTACAAATGTTATTATTGTAGCCCGAGCATAGCATTGAAGTACAAATGTTATTATTGTAGGGCGAGCCCGAGAATAGCATTGAAGTACAAATGTTATTATTGTAGGGCGAGCCCGAGCATAGCATTGAAGTACAAATGTTATTATAGTAGGGCGAGCATAGCATTGAAGTACAAATGTTATTATTGTAGGGCGAGCATAGCACTGAAGTACAAATGTTATTATTGTAGGGCGAGCATAGCATTGAAGTACAAATGTTATTATTGTAGGGCGAGCATAGCACTGAAGTACAAATGTTATTATTGTAGGGCGAGCATAGCATTGAAGTACAAATGTTATTATTGTAGTTCGAGCATAGCATTGAAGTACAAATGTTATTAATGTAGGTCGAGCGTAGCATTGAAATACAAATGTTATTATTGTAGGGCGAGCCCGAGCATAGCATTGAAGTACAAATGTTATTATTGTAGGGCGAGCATAGCATTGAAGTACAAATGTTATTATTGTAGCCCGAGCATAGCATTGAAGTACAAATGTTATTATTGTAGCCCGAGCATAGCATTGAAGTACAAATGTTATTATTGTAGAGCGAGCATAGCATTGAAGTACAAATGTTATTATTGTAGCCCGAGCATAGCATTGAAGTACAAATGTTATTATTGTAGGGCGAGCCCGAGCATAGCATTGAAGTTCAAATGTTATTATTGTAGGGCGAGCCCGAGCATAGCATTGAAGTACAAATGTTATTATTGTAGCCCGAGCATAGCATTGAAGTACAAATGTTATTATTGTAGCCCGAGCATAGCATTGAAGTACAAATGTTATTATTGTAGGGCGAGCCCGAGCATAGCATTGAAGTACAAATGTTATTATTGTAGCCCGAGCATAGCATTGAAGTACAAATGTTATTATTGTAGGGCGAGCCCGAGCATAGCATTGAAGTACAAATGTTATTATTGTAGCCCGAGCATAGCATTGAAGTACAAATGTTATTATTGTAGGGCGAGCATAGCATTGAAGTACAAATGTTATTATTTTAGCCCGAGCATAGCATTGAAGTACAAATGTTATTATTGTAGCCCGAGCATAGCATTGAAGTACAAATGTTATTATTGTAGGGCGAGCCCGAGCATAGCATTGAAGTACAAATGTTATTATTGTAGCCCGAGCATAGCATTGAGGTACAAATGTTATTATTGTAGGGCGAGCCCGAGCATAGCATTGAAGTACAAATGTTATTATTGTAGGGCGAGCATAGCACTGAAGTACAAATGTTATTATTGTAGGGCGAGCATAGCATTGAAGTACAAATGTTATTATTGTAGGGCGAGCATAGCACTGAAGTACAAATGTTATTATTGTAGGGCGAGCATAGCATTGAAGTACAAATGTTATTATTGTAGTTCGAGCATAGCATTGAAGTACAAATGTTATTAATGTAGGTCGAGCGTAGCATTGAAATACAAATGTTATTATTGTAGGGCGAGCCCGAGCATAGCATTGAAGTACAAATGTTATTATTGTAGGGCGAGCATAGCATTGAAGTACAAATGTTATTATTGTAGCCCGAGCATAGCATTGAAGTACAAATGTTATTATTGTAGGGCGAGCCCGAGCATAGCATTGAAGTACAAATGTTATTATTGTAGGGCGAGCATAGCATTGAAGTACAAATGTTATTATTGTAGCCCGAGCATAGCATTGAAGTACAAATGTTATTATTGTAGCCCGAGCATAGCATTGAAGTACAAATGTTATTATTGTAGAGCGAGCATAGCATTGAAGTACAAATGTTATTATTGTAGCCCGAGCATAGCATTGAAGTACAAATGTTATTATTGTAGGGCGAGCCCGAGCATAGCATTGAAGTTCAAATGTTATTATTGTAGGGCGAGCCCGAGCATAGCATTGAAGTACAAATGTTATTATTGTAGCCCGAGCATAGCATTGAAGTACAAATGTTATTATTGTAGCCCGAGCATAGCATTGAAGTACAAATGTTATTATTGTAGGGCGAGCCCGAGCATAGCATTGAAGTACAAATGTTATTATTGTAGCCCGAGCATAGCATTGAAGTACAAATGTTATTATTGTAGGGCGAGCCCGAGCATAGCATTGAAGTACAAATGTTATTATTGTAGCCCGAGCATAGCATTGAAGTACAAATGTTATTATTGTAGGGCGAGCATAGCATTGAAGTACAAATGTTATTATTTTAGCCCGAGCATAGCATTGAAGTACAAATGTTATTATTGTAGCCCGAGCATAGCATTGAAGTACAAATGTTATTATTGTAGGGCGAGCCCGAGCATAGCATTGAAGTACAAATGTTATTATTGTAGCCCGAGCATAGCATTGAGGTACAAATGTTATTATTGTAGGGCGAGCCCGAGCATAGCATTGAAGTACAAATGTTATTATTGTAGGGCGAGCATAGCACTGAAGTACAAATGTTATTATTGTAGGGCGAGCATAGCATTGAAGTACAAATGTTATTATTGTAGGGCGAGCATAGCACTGAAGTACAAATGTTATTATTGTAGGGCGAGCATAGCATTGAAGTACAAATGTTATTATTGTAGTTCGAGCATAGCATTGAAGTACAAATGTTATTAATGTAGGTCGAGCGTAGCATTGAAATACAAATGTTATTATTGTAGGGCGAGCCCGAGCATAGCATTGAAGTACAAATGTTATTATTGTAGGGCGAGCATAGCATTGAAGTACAAATGTTATTATTGTAGCCCGAGCATAGCATTGAAGTACAAATGTTATTATTGTAGCCCGAGCATAGCATTGAAGTACAAATGTTATTATTGTAGAGCGAGCATAGCATTGAAGTACAAATGTTATTATTGTAGCCCGAGCATAGCATTGAAGTACAAATGTTATTATTGTAGGGCGAGCCCGAGCATAGCATTGAAGTTCAAATGTTATTATTGTAGGGCGAGCCCGAGCATAGCATTGAAGTACAAATGTTATTATTGTAGCCCGAGCATAGCATTGAAGTACAAATGTTATTATTGTAGCCCGAGCATAGCATTGAAGTACAAATGTTATTATTGTAGGGCGAGCCCGAGCATAGCATTGAAGTACAAATGTTATTATTGTAGCCCGAGCATAGCATTGAAGTACAAATGTTATTATTGTAGGGCGAGCCCGAGCATAGCATTGAAGTACAAATGTTATTATTGTAGCCCGAGCATAGCATTGAAGTACAAATGTTATTATTGTAGGGCGAGCATAGCATTGAAGTACAAATGTTATTATTTTAGCCCGAGCATAGCATTGAAGTACAAATGTTATTATTGTAGCCCGAGCATAGCATTGAAGTACAAATGTTATTATTGTAGGGCGAGCCCGAGCATAGCATTGAAGTACAAATGTTATTATTGTAGCCCGAGCATAGCATTGAGGTACAAATGTTATTATTGTAGGGCGAGCCCGAGCATAGCATTGAAGTACAAATGTTATTATTGTAGCCCGAGCATAGCATTGAAGTACAGATATTATTATTGTAGCCCGAGCATAGCATTGAAGTACAAATATTATTATTGTAGGGCGAGCCCGAGCATAGCATTGAAGTGCAAATGTTATTATTGTAGCACGAGCATAGCATTGAAGTACAAATGTTATTATTGTAGCCCGAGCATAGCATTGAAGTACAAATGTTATTATTGTAGGGCGAGCATAGCATTGAAGTACAAATGTTATTATTGTAGCCCGAGCATAGCATTGAAGTACAAATGTTATTATTGTAGCCCGAGCATAGCATTGAAGTACAAATGTTATTATTGTAGGGCGAGCCCGAGCATAGCATTGAAGTACAAATGTTATTATTGTAGCCCGAGCATAGCATTGAAGTACAAATGTTATTATTGTAGGGCGAGCCCGAGCATAGCATTGAAGTACAAATGTTATTATTGTAGCCCGAGCATAGCATTGAAGTACAAATTTTATTATTGTAGCCCGAGCATAGCATTGAAGTACAAATGTTATTATTGTAGGGCGAGCCCAAGCATAGCATTGAAGTACAAATGTTATTATTGTAGCCCGAGCATAGCATTGAAGTACAAATGTTATTATAGTAGCCCGAGCATAGCATTGAAGTACAAATGTTATTATTGTAGCCCGAGCATAGCATTGAAGTACAAATGTTATTATTGTAGCTCGAGCATAGCATTGAAGTGCAAATGTTATTATTGTAGGGCGAGCATAGCATTGAAGAACAAATGTTATTATTGTAGCCCGAGCATAGCATTGAAGTACAAATGTTATTATTGTAGCCCGAGCATAGCATTGAAGTACAAATGTTATTATTGTAGGGCGAGCATAGCATTGAAGTACAAATGTTATTATTGTAGCCCGAGCATAGCATTGAAGTACAAATGTTATTATTGTAGGGCGAGCCCGAGCATAGCATTGAAGTACAAATGTTATTATTGTAGCCCGAGCATAGCATTGAAGTACAAATGTTATTATTGTAACCCGAGCATAGCATTGAAGTACAAATGTTATTATTGTAGGGCGAGCATAGCATTGAAGTACAAATGTTATTATTGTAGGAAGAGCATAGTATTGAAGTACAAATGTTATTAATGTAGGGCGAGCATAGCATTGAAGTACAAATGTTATTATTGTAGGGCGAGCCCGAGCATAGCATTGAAGTACAAATGTTATTATTGTAGGGCGAGCCCGAGCATAGCATTGAAGTACAAATGTTATTATAGTAGGGCGAGCATAGCATTGAAGTACAAATGTTATTATTGTAGGGCGAGCATAGCACTGAAGTACAAATGTTATTATTGTAGGGTGAGCATAGCATTGAAGTACAAATGTTATTATTGTAGGGCGAGCATAGCATTGAAGTACAAATGTTATTAATGTAGGTCGAGCATAGAATTGAAGTACAAATGTTATTATTGTAGGGCGAGCCCGAGCATAGCATTGAAGTACAAATGTTATTATTGTAGGGCGAGCATAGCATTGAAGTACAAATGTTATTATTGTAGGGCGAGCATAGCATTGAAGTACAAATGTTATTATTGTAGGGCGAGCCCGAGCATAGCATTGAAGAACAAATGATATTATTGTAGGGCGAGCCCGAGCATAGCATTGAAGTACAAATGTTATTATTGTAGGGCGAGCCGAGCATAGCATTGAAGTACAAATGTTATTATTGTAGGGCGAGCATAGCATTGAAGTACAAATGTTATTATTGTAGGGCGAGCCCGAGCATAGCATTGAAGTACAAATGTTATTATTGTAGAGCGAGCATAGCATTGAAGTACAAATGTTATTATTGTAGGGAGCCCGAGCATAGCATTGAAGTACAAATGTTATTATTGTAGCCCGAGCATAGCATTGAAGTACAAATGTTATTATTGTAGGGCGAGCATAGCATTGAAGTACAAATGTTATTATTGTAGGGCGAGCCCGAGCATAGCATTGAAGTACAAATGTTATTATTGTAGCCCGAGCATAGCATTGAAGTACAAATGTTATTATTGTAGGGCGAGCCCGAGCATAGCATTGAAGTACAAATGTTATTATTGTAGCGGCCGAGCATAGCATTGAAGTACAAATGTTATTATTGTAGGGCGAGCCCGAGCATAGCATTGAAGTACAAATGTTATTATTGTAGCCCGAGCATAGCATTGAAGTACAAATGTTATTATTGTAGCCCGAGCATAGCATTGAAGTACAAATGTTATTATTGTAGGGCGAGCCCGAGCATAGCATTGAAGTACAAATGTTATTATTGTAGCCCGAGCATAGCATTGAAGTACAAATGTTATTATTGTAGGGCGAGCCCGAGCATAGCATTGAAGTACAAATGTTATTATTGTAGCCCGAGCATAGCATTGAAGTACAAATGTTATTATTGTAGGGCGAGCATAGCATTGAAGTACAAATGTTATTATTGTAGCCCGAGCATAGCATTGAAGTACAAATGTTATTATTGTAGGGCGAGCCCGAGCATAGCATTGAAGTACAAATGTTATTATTGTAGCCCGAGCATAGCATTGAAGTACAAATGTTATTATTGTAGGGCGAGCCCGAGCATAGCATTGAAGTACAAATGTTATTATTGTAGCCCGAGCATAGCATTGAAGTACAAATGTTATTATTGTAGGGCGAGCATAGCATTGAAGTACAAATGTTATTATTGTAGCCCGAGCATAGCATTGAAGTACAAATGTTATTATTGTAGCCCGAGCATAGCATTGAAGTACAAATGTTATTATTGTAGGGCGAGCCCGAGCATAGCATTGAAGTACAAATGTTATTATTGTAGCCCGAGCATAGCATTGAAGTACAAATGTTATTATTGTAGGGCGAGCCCGAGCATAGCATTGAAGTACAAATGTTATTATTGTAGCCCGAGCATAGCATTGAAGTACAAATATTATTATTGTAGCCCGAGCATAGCATTGAAGTACAAATATTATTATTGTAGGGTGAGCCCGAGCATAGCATTGAAGTACAAATGTTATTATTGTAGCCCGAGCATAGCATTGAAGTACAAATGTTATTATTGTAGCCCGAGCATAGCATTGAAGTACAAATGTTATTATTGTAGGGCGAGCATAACATTGAAGTACAAATGTTATTATTGTAGCCCGAGCATAGCATTGAAGTACAAATGTTATTATTGTAGCCCGAGCATAGCATTGAAGTACAAATGTTATTATTGTAGGGCGAGCATAGCATTGAAGTACAAATGTTATTATTGTAGCCCGAGCATAGCATTGAAGTACAAATGTTATTATTGTAGCCCGAGCATAGCATTGAAGTACAAATGTTATTATTGTTGCCCGAGCATAGCATTGAAGTACAAATTTTATTATTGTAGGGCGAGCCCGAGCATAGCATTGAAGTACAAATGTTATTATTGTAGCCCGAGCATAGCATTGAAGTACAAATTTTATTATTGTAGCCCGAGCATAGCATTGAAGTACAAATGTTATTATTGTAGGGCGAGCCCAAGCATAGCATTGAAGTGCAAATGTTATTATTGTAGCCCGAGCATAGCATTGAAGTACAAATGTTATTATAGTAGCCCGAGCATAGCATTGAAGTACAAATGTTATTATTGTAGCCCGAGCATAGCATTGAAGTACAAATGTTATTATTGTAGCTCGAGCATAGCATTGAAGTGCAAATGTTATTATTGTAGGGCGAGCATAGCATTAAAGAACAAATGTTATTATTGTAGCCCGAGCATAGCATTGAAGTACAAATGTTATTATTGTAGCCCGAGCATAGCATTGAAGTACAAATGTTATTATTGTAGGGCGAGCATAGCATTGAAGTGCAACTGTTATTATTGTAGCACGAGCATAGCATTGAAGTACAAATGTTATTATTGTAGGGCGAGCCCGAGCATAGCATTGAAGTACAAATGTTATTATTGTAGCCCAAGCAAAGCATTGAAGTACAAATGTTATTATTGTAGCGCGAGCCCGAGCATAGCATTGCAGTACAAATGTTATTATTGTAGCCCGAGCATAGCATTGAAGTACAAATGTTATTAATGTAGGGCGAGCCCGAGCATAGCATTGAAGTACAAATGTTATTATTGTAGGGCGAGCATAGCATTGAAGTACAAATGTTATTATTCTAGGGCGAGCATAGCATTGAAGTACAAATGTTATTATTGTAGCCCGAGCATAGCATTGAAGTACAAATGTTATTAATGTAGGGCGAGCCCGAGCATAGCATTGAAGTACAAATGTTATTATTGTAGGGCGAACATAGCATTGAAGTATAAATGTTATTATTTTAGAAAGAGCATAGCATTGAAGTACAAATGTTATTAATGTAGGGCGAGCATAGCATTGAAGTACAAATGTTATTATTGTAGGGCGAGCCCGAGCATAGCATTGAAGTACAAATGTTATTATTGTAGGGCGAGCCCGAGCATAGCATTGAAGTACAAATGTTATTATTGTAGGGCGAGCATAGCATTGAAGTACAAATGTTATTATTGTAGGGCGAGCATAGCACTGAAGTACAAATGTTATTATTGTAGGGCGAGCATAGCATTGAAGTACAAATGTTATTATTGTAGGGCGAGCATAGCATTGAAGTACAAATGTTATTAATGTAGGTCGAGCATAGCATTGAAGTACAAATGTTATTATTGTAGGGCGAGCCCGAGCATAGCATTGAAGTACAAATGTTATTATTGTAGGGCGAGCATAGCATTGAAGTACAAATGTTATTATTGTAGGGCGAGCATAGCATTGAAGTACAAATGTTATTATTGTAGGGCGAGCCCGAGCATAGCATTGAAGTACAAATGTTATTATTGTAGGGCGAGCATAGCATTGAAGTACAAATGTTATTATTGTAGGGCGAGCCGGTGCATAGCATTGAAGTACAAATGTTATTATTGTAGGGCGAGCCGAGCATAGCATTGAAGTACAAATGTTATTATTGTAGGGCGAGCATAGCATTGAAGTACAAATGTTATTATTGTAGGGCGAGCCCGAGCATAGCATTGAAGTACAAATGTTATTATTGTAGAGCGAGCATAGCATTGAAGTACAAATGTTATTATTGTAGCCCGAGCATAGCATTGAAGTACAAATGTTATTATTGCCCGAGCATAGCATTGAAGTACAAATGTTATTATTGTAGGGCGAGCATAGCATTGAAGTACAAATGTTATTATTGTAGCCCGAGCATAGCATTGAAGTACAAATGTTATTATTGTAGGGCGAGCCCGAGCATAGCATTGAAGTACAAATGTTATTATTGTAGCCCGAGCATAGCATTGAAGTACAAATGTTATTATTGTAGCCCGAGCATAGCATTGAAGTACAAATGTTATTATTGTAGGGCGAGCCCGAGCATAGCATTGAAGTACAAATGTTATTATTGTAGCCCGAGCATAGCATTGAAGTACAAATGTTATTATTGTAGGGCGAGCCCGAGCATAGCATTGAAGTACAAATGTTATTATTGTAGCCCGAGCATAGCATTAAAGTACAAATGTTATTATTGTAGAGCGAGCATAGCATTGAAGTACAAATGTTATTATTGTAGCCCGAGCATAGCATTGAAGTACAAATGTTATTATTGTAGCCGAGCATAGCATTGAAGTACAAATGTTATTATTGTAGGGCGAGCCCGAGCATAGCATTGAAATACAAATGTTATTATTGTAGCCCGAGCATAGCATTGAAGTACAAATGTTATTATTGTAGGGCGAGCCCGAGGATAGCATTGAAGTACAAATGTTATTATTGTAGCCCGAGCATAGCATTGAAGTACAAATATTATTATTGTAGCCCGAGCATAGCATTGAAGTACAAATATTATTATTGTAGGGCGAGCCCGAGCATAGCATTGAAGTACAAATGTTATTATTGTAGCCCGAGCATAGCATTGAAGTACAAATGTTATTATTGTAGCCCGAGCATAGCATTGAAGTACAAATGTTATTATTGTAGGGCGAGCATAGCATTGAAGTACAAAAGTTATTATTGTAGCCCGAGCATAGCATTGAAGTACAAATGTTATTATTGTAGGGCGAGCATAGCATTGAAGTACAAATGTTATTATTGTAGCCCGAGCATAGCATTGAAGTACAAATGTTATTATTGTAGCCCGAGCATAGCATTGAAGTACAAATGTTATTATTGTAGGGCGAGCATAGCATTGAAGTACAAATGTTATTATTGTAGCCCGAGCATAGCATTGAAGTACAAATGTTATTATTGTAGCCCGAGCATAGCATTAAAGTACAAATGTTATTATTGTTGCCCGAGCATAGCATTGAAGTACAAATGTTATTATTGTAGGGCGAGCCCGAGCATAGCATTGAAGTACAAATGTTATTATTGTAGCCCGAGCATAGCATTGAAGTACAAATTTTATTATTGTAGCCCGAGCATAGCATTGAAGTACAAATGTTATTATTGTAGGGCGAGCCCAAGCATAGCATTGAAGTACAAATGTTATTATTGTAGCCCGAGCATAGCATTGAAGTACAAATGTTATTATAGTAGCCCGAGCATAGCATTGAAGTACAAATGTTATTATTGTAGCCCGAGCATAGCATTGAAGTACAAATGTTATTATTGTAGCTCGAGCATAGCATTGAAGTGCAAATGTTATTATTGTAGGGCGAGTATAGCATTGAAGAACAAATGTTATTATTGTAGCCCGAGCATAGCATTGAAGTACAAATGTTATTATTGTAGCCCGAGCATAGCATTGAAGAAGTACAAATGTTATTATTGTAGGGCGAGCATAGCATTGAAGTACAACTGTTATTATTGTAGCCCGAGCATAGCATTGAAGTACAAATGTTATTATTGTAGGGCGAGCCCGAGCATAGCATTGAAGTACAAATGTTATTATTGTAGCCCGAGCAAAGCATTGAAGTACAAATGTTATTATTGTAGGGCGAGCCCGAGCATAGCATTGCAGTACAAATGTTATTATTGTAGCCCGAGCATAGCATTGAAGTACAAATGTTATTAATGTAGGGCGAGCATAGCATTGAAGTACAAATGTTATTATTGTAGGGCGAACATAGCATTGAAGTACAAATGTTATTATTGTAGGAAGAGCATAGCATTGAAGTACAAATGTTATTAATGTTTGGCGAGCATAGCATTGAAGTACAAATGTTATTATTGTAGGGCGAGCCCGAGCATAGCATTGAAGTACAAATGTTATTATTGTAGGGCGAGCCCGAGCATAGCATTGAAGTACAAATGTTATTATTGTAGCCCGAGCATAGCATTGAAGTACAAATGTTATTATTGTAGGGCGAGCATAGCATTGAAGTACAAATGTTATTATTGTAGCCCGAGCATAGCATTGAAGTACAAATGTTATTATTGTAGCCCGAGCATAGCATTGAAGTACAAATGTTATTATTGTAGGGCGAGCCCGAGCATAGCATTGAAGTACAAATGTTATTATTGTAGCCCGAGCATAGCATTGAAGTACAAATGTTATTATTGTAGGGCGAGCCCGAGCATAGCATTGAAGTACAAATGTTATTATTGTAGCCCGAGCATAGCATTGAAGTACAAATTTTATTATTGTAGCCCGAGCATAGCATTGAAGTACAAATGTTATTATTCTAGGGCGAGCCCAAGCATAGCATTGAAATACAAATGTTATTATTGTAGCCCGAGCATAGCATTGAAGTACAAATGTTATTATTGTAGCCCGAGCATAGCATTGAAGTACAAATGTTATTATTGTAGCCCGAGCATAGCATTGAAGTACAAATGTTATTATTGTAGCCCGAGCATAGCATTGAAGTGCAAATGTTATTATTGTAGGGCGAGCATAGCATTGAAGTACAAATGTTATTATTGTAGCCCGAGTATAGCATTGAAGTACAAATGTTATTATTTTAGCCCGAGCATAGCATTGAAGTACAAATGTTATTATTGTAGGGCAAGCATAGCATTGAAGTACAAATGTTATTATTGTAGCCCGAGCATAGCATTGAAGTACAAATGTTATTATTGTAGGGCGAGCCCGAGCATAGCATTGAAGTACAAATGTTATTATTGTAGCCCGAGCATAGCATTGAAGTACAAATGTTATTATTGTAGCCCGAGCATAGCATTGAAGTACAAATGTTATTATTGTAGGGCGAGCTCGAGCATAGCATTAAAGTACAAATGTTATTATTGTAGGGCGAGCATAGCATTGAAGTACAAATGTTATTATTGTAGGGCGAGCATAGCATTGAAGTACAAATGTTATTATTGTAGGGCGAGCATAGCATTGAAGTACAAATGTTATTATTGTAGGAAGAGCATAGCATTGAATTACAAATGTTATTAATGTAGGGCGAGCATAGCATTGAAGTACAAATGTTATTATTGTAGGGCGAGCCCGAGCATAGCATTGAAGTACAAATGTTATTATTGTAGGGCGAGCCCGAGCATAGCATTGTAGTACAAATGTTATTATTGTAGGGCGAGCATAGCATTGAAGTACAAATGTTATTATTGTAGGGCGAGCCCGAGCATAGCATTGAAGTACAAATGTTATTAATGTAGGGCGAGCATAGCATTGAAGTACAAATGTTATTAATGTAGGGCGAGCATAGCATTGAAGTACAAATGTTATTATTGTAGCCCGAGCATAGCATTGAAGTACAAATGTTATTATTGTAGGGCGAGCCCGAGCATAGCATTGTAGTACAAATGTTATTATTGTAGGGCGAGCATAGCATTGAAATACAAATGTTATTATTGTAGGGCGAGCCCGAGCATAGCATTGAAGTACAAATGTTATTATTGTAGGGCGAGCCCGAGCATAGCATTGAAGTACAAATGTTATTATTGTAGGGCGAGCCCGAGCATAGCATTGAAGTACAAATGTTATTATTGTAGGGCGAGCCCGAGCATAGCATTGAAGTACAAATGTTATTATTGTAGCCCGAGCATAGCATTGAAGTACAAATGTTATTATTGCAGGGCGAGCCCGAGCATAGCATTGAAGTACAAATGTTATTATTGTAGGGCGAGCCCGAGCATAGCATTGAAGTACAAATGTTATTATTGTAGGGCGAGCATAGCATTGAAGTACAAATGTTATTATTGTAGCCCGAGCATAGCATTGAAGTACAAATGTTATTATTGTAGGGCGAGCCCGAGCATAGCATTGACGTACAAATGTTATTATTGTAGGGCGAGCATAGCATTGAAGTACAAATGTTATTATTGTAGCCCAAGCATAGCATTGAAGTACTAATGTTATTATTGTAGGGCGAGCCCGAGCATAGCATTGAAGTACACATGTTATTATTGTAGGGCGAGCATAGCATTGAAGTACAAATGTTATTATTGTAGCCCGAGCATAGCATTGAAGTACAAATGTTATTATTGTAGGGCGAGCCCGAGCATAGCATTGAAGTACAAATGTTATTATTGTAGCCCGAGCATAGCATTGAAGTACAAATGTTATTATTGTAGCCCGAGCATAGCATTGAAATACAAATGTTATTATTGTAGCCCGAGCATAGCATTGAAGTACAAATGTTATTATTGTAGGGCAAGCATAGCATTGAAGTACAAATGTTATTATTGTAGGGCGAGCCCGAGCATAGCATTGAAGTACAAATGTTATTATTGTAGGGCGAGCATAGCATTGAAGTACAAATGTTATTATTGTAGGGCGAGCCCGAGCATAGCATTGAAGTACAAATGTTATTATTGTAGGGCGAGCATAGCATTGAAGAACAAATGTTATTATTGTAGGGCGAGCATAGCATTGAAGTACAAATGTTATTAATGTAGGTCGAGCATAGCATTGAAGTACAAATGTTATTATTGTAGGGCGAGCCCGAGCATAGCATTGAAGTACAAATGTTATTATTGTAGGGCGAGCATAGCATTGAAGTACAAATGTTATTATTGTATGGCGAGCATAGCATTGAAGTACAAATGTTATTATTGTAGGGCGAGCCCGAGCATAGCATTGAAGTACAAATGTTATTATTGTAGGGCGAGCATAGCATTGAAGTACAAATGTTATTATTGTAGGGCGAGCCCGAGCATAGCATTGAAGTACAAATGTTATTATTGTAGGGCGAGCCGAGCATAGCATTGAAGTACAAATGTTATTATTGTAGGGCGAGCATAGCATTGAAGTACAAATGTTATTATTGTAGGGCGAGCCCGAGCATAGCATTGAAGTACAAATGTTATTATTGTAGAGCGAGCATAGCATTGAAGTACAAATGTTATTATTGTAGCCCGAGCATAGCATTGAAGTACAAATGTTATTATTGTAGCCCGAGCATAGCATTGAAGTACAAATGTTATTATTGTAGCCCGAGCATAGCATTGAAGTACAAATGTTATTATTGTAGCCCGAGCATAGCATTGAAGTACAAATGTTATTATTGTAGGGCGAGTCCGAGCATAGCATTGAAGTACAAATGTTATTATTGTAGCCCGAGCATAGCATTGAAGTACAAATGTTATTATTGTAGGGCGAGCCCGAGCATAGCATTGAAGTACAAATGTTATTATTGTAGCCCGAGCATAGCATTGAAGTACAAATGTTATTATTGTAGGGCGAGCATAGCATTGAAGTACAAATGTTATTATTGTAGCCCGAGCATAGCATTGAAGTACAAATGTTATTATTGTAGCCCGAGCATAGCATTGAAGTACAAATGTTATTATTGTAGGGCGAGCCCGAGCATAGCATTGAAATACAAATGTTATTATTGTAGCCCGAGCATAGCATTGAAGTACAAATGTTATTATTGTAGGGCGAGCCCGAGCATAGCATTGAAGTACAAATGTTATTATTGTAGCCCGAGCATAGCATTGAAGTACAAATATTATTATTGTAGCCCGAGCATAGCATTGAAGTACAAATATTATTATTGTAGGGCGAGCCCGAGCATAGCATTGAAGTACAAATGTTATTATTGTAGCCCGAGCATAGCATTGAAGTACAAATGTTATTATTGTAGCCCGAGCATAGCATTGAAGTACAAATGTTATTATTGTAGGGCGAGCATAGCATTGAAGTACAAAAGTTATTATTGTAGCCCGAGCATAGCATTGAAGTACAAATGTTATTATTGTAGCCCGAGCATAGCATTGAAGTACAAATGTTATTATTGTAGGGCGAGCCCGAGCATAGCATTGAAGTACAAATGTTATTATTGTAGCCCGAGCATAGCATTGAAGTACAAATGTTATTATTGTAGGGCGAGCCCGAGCATAGCATTGAAGTACAAATGTTATTATTGTAGCCCGAGCATAGCATTGAAGTACAAATTTTATTATTGTAGCCCGAGCATAGCATTGAAGTACAAATGTTATTATTGTAGGGCGAGCCCAAGCATAGCATTGAAGTACAAATGTTATTATTGTAGCCCGAGTATAGCATTGAAGTACAAATGTTATTATTGTAGCCCGAGCATAGCATTGAAGTACAATTGTTATTATTGTAGCCCGAGCATAGCATTGAAGTACAAATGTTATTATTGTAGCCCGAGCATAGCATTGAAGTACAAATGTTATTATTGTAGGGCGAGCATATCATTGAAGTACAAATGTTATTATTGTAGCCCGAGCATAGCATTGAAGTACAAATTTTATTATTGTAGCCCGAGCATAGCATTGAAGTACAAATGTTATTATTGTAGGGCGAGCCCAAGCATAGCATTGAAGTACAAATGTTATTATTGTAGCCCGAGCATAACATTGAAGTACAAATGTTATTATTGTAGCCCGAGCATAGCATTGAAGTACAAATGTTATTATTGTAGCCCGAGCATAGCATTGAAGTACAAATGTTATTATTGTAGCCCGAGCATAGCATTGAAGTGCAAATGTTATTATTGTAGGGCGAGCATAGCATTGAAGTACAAATGTTATTATTGTAGCCCGAGCATAGCATTGAAGTACAAATGTTATTATTGTAGCCCGAGCATAGCATTGAAGTACAAATGTTATTATTGTAGGGCGAGCCCGAGCATAGCATTGAAGTACAAATGTTATTATTGTAGCCCGAGCATAGCATTGAAGTACAAATGTTATTATTGTAGCCCGAGCATAGCATTGAAGTACAAATGTTATTATTGTAGGGCGAGCTCGAGCATAGCATTAAAGTACAAATGTTATTATTGTAGGGCGAGCATAGCATTGAAGTACAAATGTTATTATTGTAGGGCGAGCATAGCATTGAAGTACAAATGTTATTATTGTAGGGCGAGCATAGCATTGAAGTACAAATGTTATTATTGTAGGAAGAGCATAGCATTGAATTACAAATGTTATTAATGTAGGGCGAGCATAGCATTGAAGTACAAATGTTATTATTGTAGGGCGAGCCCGAGCATAGCATTGAAGTACAAATGTTATTATTGTAGGGCGAGCCCGAGCATAGCATTGTAGTACAAATGTTATTATTGTTGGGCGAGCATAGCATTGAAGTACAAATGTTATTATTGTAGGGCGAGCCCGAGCATAGCATTGAAGTACAAATGTTATTAATGTAGGGCGAGCATAGCATTGAAGTACAAATGTTATTAATGTAGGGCGAGCATAGCATTGAAGTACAAATGTTATTATTGTAGCCCGAGCATAGCATTGAAGTACAAATGTTATTATTGTAGGGCGAGCCCGAGCATAGCATTGTAGTACAAATGTTATTATTGTAGGGCGAGCATAGCATTGAAATACAAATGTTATTATTGTAGGGCGAGCCCGAGCATAGCATTGAAGTACAAATGTTATTATTGTAGGGCGAGCCCGAGCATAGCATTGAAGTACAAATGTTATTATTGTAGGGCGAGCCCGAGCATAGCATTGAAGTACAAATGTTATTATTGTAGGGCGAGCCCGAGCATAGCATTGAAGTACAAATGTTATTATTGTAGCCCGAGCATAGCATTGAAGTACAAATGTTATTATTGTAGGGCGAGCCCGAGCATAGCATTGAAGTACAAATGTTATTATTGTAGGGCGAGCCCGAGCATAGCATTGAAGTACAAATGTTATTATTGTAGGGCGAGCATAGCATTGAAGTACAAATGTTATTATTGTAGCCCGAGCATAGCATTGAAGTACAAATGTTATTATTGTAGGGCGAGCCCGAGCATAGCATTGACGTACAAATGTTATTATTGTAGGGCGAGCATAGCATTGAAGTACAAATGTTATTATTGTAGCCCAAGCATAGCATTGAAGTACTAATGTTATTATTGTAGGGCGAGCATAGCATTGAAGTACAAAAGTTATTATTGTAGCCCGAGCATAGCATTGAAGTACAAATGTTATTATTGTAGCCCGAGCATAGCATTGAAGTACAAATGTTATTATTGTAGGGCGAGCCCGAGCATAGCATTGAAGTACAAATGTTATTATTGTAGCCCGAGCATAGCATTGAAGTACAAATATTATTATTGTAGCCCGAGCATAGCATTGAAGTACAAATGTTATTATTGTAGGGCGAGCCCGAGCATAGCATTGAAGTACAAATGTTATTATTGTAGCCCGAGCATAGCATTGAAGTACAAATGTTATTATTGTAGCCCAAGCATAGCATTGAAGTACTAATGTTATTATTGTAGGGCGAGCATAGCATTGAAGTACAAAAGTTATTATTGTAGCCCGAGTATAGCATTGAAGTACAAATGTTATTATTTTAGCCCGAGCATAGCATTGAAGTACAAATGTTATTATTGTAGGGCAAGCATAGCATTGAAGTACAAATGTTATTATTGTAGCCCGAGCATAGCATTGAAGTACAAATGTTATTATTGTAGGGCGAGCCCGAGCATAGCATTGAAGTACAAATGTTATTATTGTAGCCCGAGCATAGCATTGAAGTACAAATGTTATTATTGTAGCCCGAGCATAGCATTGAAGTACAAATGTTATTATTGTAGGGCGAGCTCGAGCATAGCATTAAAGTACAAATGTTATTATTGTAGGGCGAGCATAGCATTGAAGTACAAATGTTATTATTGTAGGGCGAGCATAGCATTGAAGTACAAATGTTATTATTGTAGGGCGAGCATAGCATTGAAGTACAAATGTTATTATTGTAGGAAGAGCATAGCATTGAATTACAAATGTTATTAATGTAGGGCGAGCATAGCATTGAAGTACAAATGTTATTATTGTAGGGCGAGCCCGAGCATAGCATTGAAGTACAAATGTTATTATTGTAGGGCGAGCCCGAGCATAGCATTGTAGTACAAATGTTATTATTGTAGGGCGAGCATAGCATTGAAGTACAAATGTTATTATTGTAGGGCGAGCCCGAGCATAGCATTGAAGTACAAATGTTATTAATGTAGGGCGAGCATAGCATTGAAGTACAAATGTTATTAATGTAGGGCGAGCATAGCATTGAAGTACAAATGTTATTATTGTAGCCCGAGCATAGCATTGAAGTACAAATGTTATTATTGTAGGGCGAGCCCGAGCATAGCATTGTAGTACAAATGTTATTATTGTAGGGCGAGCATAGCATTGAAATACAAATGTTATTATTGTAGGGCGAGCCCGAGCATAGCATTGAAGTACAAATGTTATTATTGTAGGGCGAGCCCGAGCATAGCATTGAAGTACAAATGTTATTATTGTAGGGCGAGCCCGAGCATAGCATTGAAGTACAAATGTTATTATTGTAGGGCGAGCCCGAGCATAGCATTGAAGTACAAATGTTATTATTGTAGCCCGAGCATAGCATTGAAGTACAAATGTTATTATTGCAGGGCGAGCCCGAGCATAGCATTGAAGTACAAATGTTATTATTGTAGGGCGAGCCCGAGCATAGCATTGAAGTACAAATGTTATTATTGTAGGGCGAGCATAGCATTGAAGTACAAATGTTATTATTGTAGCCCGAGCATAGCATTGAAGTACAAATGTTATTATTGTAGGGCGAGCCCGAGCATAGCATTGACGTACAAATGTTATTATTGTAGGGCGAGCATAGCATTGAAGTACAAATGTTATTATTGTAGCCCAAGCATAGCATTGAAGTACTAATGTTATTATTGTAGGGCGAGCCCGAGCATAGCATTGAAGTACACATGTTATTATTGTAGGGCGAGCATAGCATTGAAGTACAAATGTTATTATTGTAGCCCGAGCATAGCATTGAAGTACAAATGTTATTATTGTAGGGCGAGCCCGAGCATAGCATTGAAGTACAAATGTTATTATTGTAGCCCGAGCATAGCATTGAAGTACAAATGTTATTATTGTAGCCCGAGCATAGCATTGAAATACAAATGTTATTATTGTAGCCCGAGCATAGCATTGAAGTACAAATGTTATTATTGTAGGGCAAGCATAGCATTGAAGTACAAATGTTATTATTGTAGGGCGAGCCCGAGCATAGCATTGAAGTACAAATGTTATTATTGTAGGGCGAGCAT
This sequence comes from Nemertoderma westbladi, assembly GCA_032718475.1. NCBI lineage: Eukaryota > Metazoa > Xenacoelomorpha > Nemertodermatida > Nemertodermatidae > Nemertoderma > Nemertoderma westbladi. Next base: position 89,410 of record JAUCBJ010008467.1, on the reverse strand, counting down.
AGCATTGAAGTACAAATGTTATTATTGTAGGGCGAGCCCGAGCATAGCATTGAAGTACAAATGTTATTATTGTAGGGCGAGCATAGCATTGAAGAACAAATGTTATTATTGTAGGGCGAGCATAGCATTGAAGTACAAATGTTATTAATGTAGGTCGAGCATAGCATTGAAGTACAAATGTTATTATTGTAGGGCGAGCCCGAGCATAGCATTGAAGTACAAATGTTATTATTGTAGGGCGAGCATAGCATTGAAGTACAAATGTTATTATTGTATGGCGAGCATAGCATTGAAGTACAAATGTTATTATTGTAGGGCGAGCCCGAGCATAGCATTGAAGTACAAATGTTATTATTGTAGGGCGAGCATAGCATTGAAGTACAAATGTTATTATTGTAGGGCGAGCCCGAGCATAGCATTGAAGTACAAATGTTATTATTGTAGGGCGAGCCGAGCATAGCATTGAAGTACAAATGTTATTATTGTAGGGCGAGCATAGCATTGAAGTACAAATGTTATTATTGTAGGGCGAGCCCGAGCATAGCATTGAAGTACAAATGTTATTATTGTAGAGCGAGCATAGCATTGAAGTACAAATGTTATTATTGTAGCCCGAGCATAGCATTGAAGTACAAATGTTATTATTGTAGCCCGAGCATAGCATTGAAGTACAAATGTTATTATTGTAGCCCGAGCATAGCATTGAAGTACAAATGTTATTATTGTAGCCCGAGCATAGCATTGAAGTACAAATGTTATTATTGTAGGGCGAGTCCGAGCATAGCATTGAAGTACAAATGTTATTATTGTAGCCCGAGCATAGCATTGAAGTACAAATGTTATTATTGTAGGGCGAGCCCGAGCATAGCATTGAAGTACAAATGTTATTATTGTAGCCCGAGCATAGCATTGAAGTACAAATGTTATTATTGTAGGGCGAGCATAGCATTGAAGTACAAATGTTATTATTGTAGCCCGAGCATAGCATTGAAGTACAAATGTTATTATTGTAGCCCGAGCATAGCATTGAAGTACAAATGTTATTATTGTAGGGCGAGCCCGAGCATAGCATTGAAATACAAATGTTATTATTGTAGCCCGAGCATAGCATTGAAGTACAAATGTTATTATTGTAGGGCGAGCCCGAGCATAGCATTGAAGTACAAATGTTATTATTGTAGCCCGAGCATAGCATTGAAGTACAAATATTATTATTGTAGCCCGAGCATAGCATTGAAGTACAAATATTATTATTGTAGGGCGAGCCCGAGCATAGCATTGAAGTACAAATGTTATTATTGTAGCCCGAGCATAGCATTGAAGTACAAATGTTATTATTGTAGCCCGAGCATAGCATTGAAGTACAAATGTTATTATTGTAGGGCGAGCATAGCATTGAAGTACAAAAGTTATTATTGTAGCCCGAGCATAGCATTGAAGTACAAATGTTATTATTGTAGCCCGAGCATAGCATTGAAGTACAAATGTTATTATTGTAGGGCGAGCCCGAGCATAGCATTGAAGTACAAATGTTATTATTGTAGCCCGAGCATAGCATTGAAGTACAAATGTTATTATTGTAGGGCGAGCCCGAGCATAGCATTGAAGTACAAATGTTATTATTGTAGCCCGAGCATAGCATTGAAGTACAAATTTTATTATTGTAGCCCGAGCATAGCATTGAAGTACAAATGTTATTATTGTAGGGCGAGCCCAAGCATAGCATTGAAGTACAAATGTTATTATTGTAGCCCGAGTATAGCATTGAAGTACAAATGTTATTATTGTAGCCCGAGCATAGCATTGAAGTACAATTGTTATTATTGTAGCCCGAGCATAGCATTGAAGTACAAATGTTATTATTGTAGCCCGAGCATAGCATTGAAGTACAAATGTTATTATTGTAGGGCGAGCATATCATTGAAGTACAAATGTTATTATTGTAGCCCGAGCATAGCATTGAAGTACAAATTTTATTATTGTAGCCCGAGCATAGCATTGAAGTACAAATGTTATTATTGTAGGGCGAGCCCAAGCATAGCATTGAAGTACAAATGTTATTATTGTAGCCCGAGCATAACATTGAAGTACAAATGTTATTATTGTAGCCCGAGCATAGCATTGAAGTACAAATGTTATTATTGTAGCCCGAGCATAGCATTGAAGTACAAATGTTATTATTGTAGCCCGAGCATAGCATTGAAGTGCAAATGTTATTATTGTAGGGCGAGCATAGCATTGAAGTACAAATGTTATTATTGTAGCCCGAGCATAGCATTGAAGTACAAATGTTATTATTGTAGCCCGAGCATAGCATTGAAGTACAAATGTTATTATTGTAGGGCGAGCCCGAGCATAGCATTGAAGTACAAATGTTATTATTGTAGCCCGAGCATAGCATTGAAGTACAAATGTTATTATTGTAGCCCGAGCATAGCATTGAAGTACAAATGTTATTATTGTAGGGCGAGCTCGAGCATAGCATTAAAGTACAAATGTTATTATTGTAGGGCGAGCATAGCATTGAAGTACAAATGTTATTATTGTAGGGCGAGCATAGCATTGAAGTACAAATGTTATTATTGTAGGGCGAGCATAGCATTGAAGTACAAATGTTATTATTGTAGGAAGAGCATAGCATTGAATTACAAATGTTATTAATGTAGGGCGAGCATAGCATTGAAGTACAAATGTTATTATTGTAGGGCGAGCCCGAGCATAGCATTGAAGTACAAATGTTATTATTGTAGGGCGAGCCCGAGCATAGCATTGTAGTACAAATGTTATTATTGTTGGGCGAGCATAGCATTGAAGTACAAATGTTATTATTGTAGGGCGAGCCCGAGCATAGCATTGAAGTACAAATGTTATTAATGTAGGGCGAGCATAGCATTGAAGTACAAATGTTATTAATGTAGGGCGAGCATAGCATTGAAGTACAAATGTTATTATTGTAGCCCGAGCATAGCATTGAAGTACAAATGTTATTATTGTAGGGCGAGCCCGAGCATAGCATTGTAGTACAAATGTTATTATTGTAGGGCGAGCATAGCATTGAAATACAAATGTTATTATTGTAGGGCGAGCCCGAGCATAGCATTGAAGTACAAATGTTATTATTGTAGGGCGAGCCCGAGCATAGCATTGAAGTACAAATGTTATTATTGTAGGGCGAGCCCGAGCATAGCATTGAAGTACAAATGTTATTATTGTAGGGCGAGCCCGAGCATAGCATTGAAGTACAAATGTTATTATTGTAGCCCGAGCATAGCATTGAAGTACAAATGTTATTATTGTAGGGCGAGCCCGAGCATAGCATTGAAGTACAAATGTTATTATTGTAGGGCGAGCCCGAGCATAGCATTGAAGTACAAATGTTATTATTGTAGGGCGAGCATAGCATTGAAGTACAAATGTTATTATTGTAGCCCGAGCATAGCATTGAAGTACAAATGTTATTATTGTAGGGCGAGCCCGAGCATAGCATTGACGTACAAATGTTATTATTGTAGGGCGAGCATAGCATTGAAGTACAAATGTTATTATTGTAGCCCAAGCATAGCATTGAAGTACTAATGTTATTATTGTAGGGCGAGCATAGCATTGAAGTACAAAAGTTATTATTGTAGCCCGAGCATAGCATTGAAGTACAAATGTTATTATTGTAGCCCGAGCATAGCATTGAAGTACAAATGTTATTATTGTAGGGCGAGCCCGAGCATAGCATTGAAGTACAAATGTTATTATTGTAGCCCGAGCATAGCATTGAAGTACAAATATTATTATTGTAGCCCGAGCATAGCATTGAAGTACAAATGTTATTATTGTAGGGCGAGCATAGCATTGAAGTACAAATGTTATTATTGTAGCCCGAGCATAGCATTGAAGTACAAATGTTATTATTGTAGGGCGATCATAGCATTGAATTACAAATGTTATTATTGTAGGGCGATCATAGCATTGAATTACAAATGTTATTATTGTAGGGCGAGCATAGCATTGAAGTACAAATGTTATTATTGTAGGGCGAGCCCGAGCATAGCATTGAAGTACAAATGTTATTATTGTAGCACGAGCATAGCATTGAAGTACAAATGTTATTATTGTAGCCCGAGCATAGCATTGAAGTACAAATGTTATTATTGTAGGGCGAGCATAGCATTGAAGTACAAATGTTATTATTGTCGCCCGAGCATAGCATTGAAGTACAAATGTTATTATTGTAGGGCGATCATAGCATTGAATTACAAATGTTATTATTGTAGGGCGAGCATAGCATTGAAGTACAAATGTTATTATTGTAGGGCGAGCCCGAGCATAGCATTGAAGTACAAATGTTATTATTGTAGCCCGAGCATAGCATTGAAGTACAAATGTTATTATTGTAGCCCGAGCATAGCATTGAAGTACAAACGTTATTATTGTAGGGCGAGCCCGAGCATAGCTTTGAAGTACAAATGTTATTATTGTAGGGCAAGCCCGAGCATAGCATTGAAGTACAAATGTTATTATTGTAGGGCGAGCATAGCATTGAAGTACAAATGTTATTATTGTAGCCCGAGCATAGCATTGAAGTACAAATGTTATTATTGTAGCCCGAACATAGCATTGAAGTACAAATGTTATTATTGTAGGGCGAGCATAGCATTGAAGTACAAATGTTATTATTGTAGCCCGAGCATAGCATTGAAGTACAAATGTTATTATTGTAGGGCGATCATAGCATTGAATTACAAATGTTATTATTGTAGGGCGAGCCCGAGCATATCATTGAAGTACAAATGTTATTATTGTAGCCCGAGCATAGCATTGAAGTACAAATGTTATTATTGTAGCCCGAGCATAGCATTGAAGTACAAATGTTATTATTGTAGCCCGAGCATAGCATTGAAGTACAAATGTTATTATTGTAGCCCGAGCATAGCATTGAAGTACAAATGTTATTATTGTAGCCCGAGCATAGCATTGAAGTACAAATGTTATTATTGAAGCCCGAGCATAGCATTGAAGTACAAATGTTATTGTTGTAGCCCGAGCATAGCATTGAAGTACAAATGTTATTATTGTAGCCCGAGCATAGCATTCAAGTACAAATGTTATTATTGTAGCCCGAGCATAGCATTGAAGTACAAATGTTATTATTGTAGGGCGAGCCCGAGCATAGCATTGAAGTACAAATGTTATTATTGTAGGGCGAGCATAGCATTGAAGTACAAATGTTATTATTGTAGGGCGAGGCCGAGCACAGCATTGACGTACAAATGTTATTATTGTAGCCCGAGCATAGCATTGAAGTACAAATGTTATTATTGTAGGGCGAGCCCGAGCATAGCATTGAAGTACAAATGTTATTATTGTAGGGCGAGCATAGCATTGAAGTACAAATGTTATTATTGTAGCCCGAGCATAGCATTGAAGTACAAATGTTATTATTGTAGGGCGAGCCCGAGCATAGCATTGAAGTACAAATGTTATTATTGTAGGGCGAGCCCGAGCATAGAATTGAAGTACAAATGTTATTATTGTAGGGCGAGCCCCAGCATAGCTTTGAAGTACAAATGTTATTATTGTAGGGCGAGCCCGAGCATAGCATTGAAGTACAAATGTTATTATTGTAGGGCGAACCCGAGCATAGCATTGAAGTACAAATGTTATTATTGTAGGGCGAGCACGAGCATAGCATTGAAGTACAAATGTTATTATTGTAGGGCGAGCCCGAGCTTAGCATTAAAGTACAAATGTTATTATTGTAGGGCGAGCCCGAGCATAGCATTGAAGTACAAATGTTATTATTGTAGGGCGAGCCCGAGCATAGCATTGAAGTACAAATGTTATTATTGTAGGGCGAGCCCGAGCATAGCATTGAAGTACAAATGTTATTATTGTAGGGCGAGCATAGCATTGAAGTACAAATGTTATTATTGTAGGGCGAGCCCGAGTATAGCATTGAAGTACAAATGTTATTATTGTAGTCCGAGCATAGCATTGAAGTACAAATGTTATTATTGTAGGGCGAGCCCGAGCATAGCATTGAAGTACAAATGTTATTATTGTAGCCCGAGCATAGCATTGAAGCACAAATGTTATTATTGTAGCCCGAGCATAGCATTGAAGTACAAATGTTATTATTGTAGGGCGAGCCCGAGCATAGCATTGAAGTACAAATGTTATTATTGTAGCCCGAGCATAGCATTGAAGTACAAATGTTATTATTGTAGCCCGAGCATAGCATTGAAGTACAAATGTTATTATTGTAGGACGAGCATAGCATTGAAGTACAAATGTTATTATTGTAGGGCGAGCATAGCATTGAAGTACAAATGTTATTATTGTAGGAAGAGCATAGCATTGAATTACAAATGTTATTAATGTAGGGCGAGCATAGCATTGAAGTACAAATGTTATTATTGTAGGGCGAGCCCGAGCATAGCATTGAAGTACAAATGTTATTATTGTAGGGCGAGCCCGAGCATAGCATTGTAGTACAAATGTTATTATTGTTGGGCGAGCATAGCATTGAAGTACAAATGTTATTATTGTAGGGCGAGCCCGAGCATAGCATTGAAGTACAAATGTTATTAATGTAGGGCGAGCATAGCATTGAAGTACAAATGTTATTAATGTAGGGCGAGCATAGCATTGAAGTACAAATGTTATTATTGTAGCCCGAGCATAGCATTGAAGTACAAATGTTATTATTGTAGGGCGAGCCCGAGCATAGCATTGTAGTACAAATGTTATTATTGTAGGGCGAGCATAGCATTGAAATACAAATGTTATTATTGTAGGGCGAGCCCGAGCATAGCATTGAAGTACAAATGTTATTATTGTAGGGCGAGCCCGAGCATAGCATTGAAGTACAAATGTTATTATTGTAGGGCGAGCCCGAGCATAGCATTGAAGTACAAATGTTATTATTGTAGGGCGAGCCCGAGCATAGCATTGAAGTACAAATGTTATTATTGTAGCCCGAGCATAGCATTGAAGTACAAATGTTATTATTGTAGGGCGAGCCCGAGCATAGCATTGAAGTACAAATGTTATTATTGTAGGGCGAGCCCGAGCATAGCATTGAAGTACAAATGTTATTATTGTAGGGCGAGCATAGCATTGAAGTACAAATGTTATTATTGTAGCCCGAGCATAGCATTGAAGTACAAATGTTATTATTGTAGGGCGAGCCCGAGCATAGCATTGACGTACAAATGTTATTATTGTAGGGCGAGCATAGCATTGAAGTACAAATGTTATTATTGTAGCCCAAGCATAGCATTGAAGTACTAATGTTATTATTGTAGGGCGAGCATAGCATTGAAGTACAAAAGTTATTATTGTAGCCCGAGCATAGCATTGAAGTACAAATGTTATTATTGTAGCCCGAGCATAGCATTGAAGTACAAATGTTATTATTGTAGGGCGAGCCCGAGCATAGCATTGAAGTACAAATGTTATTATTGTAGCCCGAGCATAGCATTGAAGTACAAATATTATTATTGTAGCCCGAGCATAGCATTGAAGTACAAATGTTATTATTGTAGGGCGAGCATAGCATTGAAGTACAAATGTTATTATTGTAGCCCGAGCATAGCATTGAAGTACAAATGTTATTATTGTAGGGCGATCATAGCATTGAATTACAAATGTTATTATTGTAGGGCGAGCATAGCATTGAAGTACAAATGTTATTATTGTAGGGCGAGCCCGAGCATAGCATTGAAGTACAAATGTTATTATTGTAGCACGAGCATAGCATTGAAGTACAAATGTTATTATTGTAGCCCGAGCATAGCATTGAAGTACAAATGTTATTATTGTAGCCCGAGCATAGCATTGAAGTACAAATGTTATTATTGTAGGGCGATCATAGCATTGAATTACAAATGTTATTATTGTAGGGCGAGCATAGCATTGAAGTACAAATGTTATTATTGTAGGGCGAGCCCGAGCATAGCATTGAAGTACAAATGTTATTATTGTAGCACGAGCATAGCATTGAAGTACAAATGTTATTATTGTAGCCCGAGCATAGCATTGAAGTACAAATGTTATTATTGTAGGGCGAGCATAGCATTAAAGTACAAATGTTATTATTGTCGCCCGAGCATAGCATTGAAGTACAAATGTTATTATTGTAGGGCGATCATAGCATTGAATTACAAATGTTATTATTGTAGGGCGAGCATAGCATTGAAGTACAAATGTTATTATTGTAGGGCGAGCCCGAGCATAGCATTGAAGTACAAATGTTATTATTGTAGCCCGAGCATAGCATTGAAGTACAAATGTTATTATTGTAGCCCGAGCATAGCATTGAAGTACAAACGTTATTATTGTAGGGCGAGCCCGAGCATAGCTTTGAAGTACAAATGTTATTATTGTAGGGCAAGCCCGAGCATAGCATTGAAGTACAAATGTTATTATTGTAGGGCGAGCATAGCATTGAAGTACAAATGTTATTATTGTAGCCCGAGCATAGCATTGAAGTACAAATGTTATTATTGTAGCCCGAACATAGCATTGAAGTACAAATGTTATTATTGTAGGGCGAGCATAGCATTGAAGTACAAATGTTATTATTGTAGCCCGAGCATAGCATTGAAGTACAAATGTTATTATTGTAGGGCGATCATAGCATTGAATTACAAATGTTATTATTGTAGGGCGAGCCCGAGCATATCATTGAAGTACAAATGTTATTATTGTAGCCCGAGCATAGCATTGAAGTACAAATGTTATTATTGTAGCCCGAGCATAGCATTGAAGTACAAATGTTATTATTGTAGCCCGAGCATAGCATTGAAGTACAAATGTTATTATTGTAGCCCGAGCATAGCATTGAAGTACAAATGTTATTATTGTAGCCCGAGCATAGCATTGAAGTACAAATGTTATTATTGTAGCCCGAGCATAGCATTGAAGTACAAATGTTATTATTGTAGGGCGAGCATAGCATTGAAGTACAAATGTTATTATTGTAGCCCGAGCATAGCATTGAAGTACAAATGTTATTATTGTAGCCCGAGCATAGCATTGAAGTACAAATGTTATTATTGTAGCCCGAGCATAGCATTGAAGTACAAATGTTATTATTGTAGCCCGAGCATAGCATTGAAGTATAAATGTTATTATTGTAGCCCGAGCATAGCATTGAAGTGCAAATGTTATTATTGTAGCCCGAGCATAGCATTGAAGTACAAATGTTATTATTGTAGCCCGAGCATAGCATTGAAGTACAAATGTTATTATTGTAGCCCGAGCATAGCATTGAAGTACAAATGTTATTATTGTAGAACGAGCATAGCATTGAAGTACAAATGTTATTATTGTAGGGCGAGCCCGAGCATAGCATTGAAGTACAAATGTTATTATTGTAGGGCGAGCAAGAGCATAGCATTGAAGTACAAATGTTATTATTGTAGGGCGAGCATAGCATTGAAGTACAAATGTTATTAATGTAGGGCGAGCATAGCATTGAAGTACAAATGTTATTATTGTAGCCCGAGCATAGCATTGAAGTACAAATGTTATTATTGTAGCCCGAGCATAGCATTGAAGTACAAATGTTATTATTGTAGCCCTGGCATAGCATTGAAGTACAAATGTTATAATTGTAGGGCGAGCCCGAGCATAGCATTGAAGTACAAATGTTATTATTGTAGCCCGAGCATAGCATTGAAGTACAAATGTTATTATTGTAGCTCGAGCATAGCATTGAAGTACAAATGTTATTATTGTAGGGCGAGCATAGCATTGAAGTACAAATGTTATTATTGTAGCCCGAGCATAGCATTGAAGTACAAATGTTATTATTGTAGCCCGAGCATAGCATTGAAGTACAAATGTTATTATTGTAGCCCGAGCATAGCATTGAAGTACAAATGTTATTATTGTAGGGCGAGCCCGAGCATAGCATTGAAGTACAAATGTTATTATTGTAGCCCGAGCATAGCATTGAAGTACAAATGTTATTATTGTAGCCCGAGCATAGCATTGAAGTACAAATGTTATTATTGTAGGGCGAGCATAGCATTGAAGTACAAATGTTATTATTGTAGCCCGAGCATAGCATTGAAGTACAAATGTTATTATTGTAGCCCGAGCATAGCATTGAAGTACAAATGTTATTATTGTAGGGCGAGCATAGCATTGAAGTACAAATGTTATTATTGTAGCCCGAGCATAGCAATGAAGTACAAATGTTATTATTGTAGGGCGATCATAGCATTGAATTACAAATGTTATTATTGTAGGGCGAGCATAGCATTGAAGTACAAATGTTATTATTGTAGGGCGAGCCCGAGCATAGCATTGAAGTACAAATGTTATTATTGTAGCCCGAGCATAGCATTGAAGTACAAATGTTATTATTGTAGGGCGAGCATAGCATTGAAGTACAAATGTTATTATTGTAACCCGAGCATAGCATTGACGTACAAATGTTATTATTGTAGCCCGAGCATAGCATTGAAGTACAAATATTATTATTGTAGGGCGAGCCCGAGCAAAGCATTGAAGTACAAATGTTATTATTGTAGGGCGAGCCCGAGCATAGCATTGAAGTACAAATGTTATTATTGTAGCCCGAGCATAGCATTGAAGTACAAATGTTATTAATGTAGGGCGAGCATAGCATTGAAGTACGAATGTTATTATTGTAGCCCGAGCATAGCATTGAAGTACAAATGTTATTATTGTAGGGCGAGCATAGCATTGAAGTACAAATGTTATTATTGTAGCCCGAGCATAGCATTGAAGTACAAATGTTATTATTGTAGGGCTATCATAGCATTGAATTACAAATGTTATTATTGTAGGGCGAGCATAGCATTGAATTACAAATGTTATTATTGTAGGGCGATCATAGCATTGAATTACAAATGTTATTAATGTAGGGCGAGCATAGCATTGAAGTACAAATGTTATTATTGTAGGGCGAGCCCGAGCATAGCATTGAAGTACAAATGTTATTATTGCAGCCCGAGCATAGCATTGAAGTACAAATGTTATTATTGTAGCCCGAGCATAGCATTGAAGTACAAATGTTATTATTGTAGGGCGAGCATAGCATTGAAGTACAAATGTTATTATTGTAGCCCGAGCATAGCATTGAAGTACAAATGTTATTATTGTAGGGCGATCATAGCATTGAATTACAAATGTTATTATTGTAGGGCGAGCATAGCATTGAAGTACAAATGTTATTATTGTAGGGCGAGCCCGAGCATAGCATTGAAGTACAAATGTTATTATTGTAGCCCGAGCATAGCATTGAAGTACAAATGTTATTATTGTAGCCCGAGCATAGCATTGAAGTACAAATGTTATTATTGTAGGGCGAGCCCGAGCATAGCTTTGAAGTACAAATGTTATTATTGTAGGGCAAGCCCGAGCATAGCATTGAAGTACAAATGTTATTATTGTAGGGCGAGCATAGCATTGAAGTACAAATGTTATTATTGTAGCCCGAGCATAGCATTGAAGTACAAATGTTATTATTGTAGCCCGAGCATAGCATTGAAGTACAAATGTTATTATTGTAGGGCGAGCATAGCATTGAAATACAAATGTTATTATTGTAGCCCGAGCATAGCATTGAAGTACAAATGTTATTATTGTAGGGCGAGCATAGCATTGAAGTACAAAAGTTATTATTGTAGCCCGAGCATAGCATTGAAGTACAAATGTTATTATTGTAGCCCGAGCATAGCATTGAAGTACAAATGTTATTATTGTAGGGCGAGCCCGAGCATAGCATTGAAGTACAAATGTTATTATTGTAGCCCGAGCATAGCATTGAAGTACAAATATTATTATTGTAGCCCGAGCATAGCATTGAAGTACAAATGTTATTATTGTAGGGCGAGCATAGCATTGAAGTACAAATGTTATTATTGTAGCCCGAGCATAGCATTGAAGTACAAATGTTATTATTGTAGGGCGATCATAGCATTGAATTACAAATGTTATTATTGTAGGGCGATCATAGCATTGAATTACAAATGTTATTATTGTAGGGCGAGCATAGCATTGAAGTACAAATGTTATTATTGTAGGGCGAGCCCGAGCATAGCATTGAAGTACAAATGTTATTATTGTAGCACGAGCATAGCATTGAAGTACAAATGTTATTATTGTAGCCCGAGCATAGCATTGAAGTACAAATGTTATTATTGTAGGGCGAGCATAGCATTGAAGTACAAATGTTATTATTGTCGCCCGAGCATAGCATTGAAGTACAAATGTTATTATTGTAGGGCGATCATAGCATTGAATTACAAATGTTATTATTGTAGGGCGAGCATAGCATTGAAGTACAAATGTTATTATTGTAGGGCGAGCCCGAGCATAGCATTGAAGTACAAATGTTATTATTGTAGCCCGAGCATAGCATTGAAGTACAAATGTTATTATTGTAGCCCGAGCATAGCATTGAAGTACAAACGTTATTATTGTAGGGCGAGCCCGAGCATAGCTTTGAAGTACAAATGTTATTATTGTAGGGCAAGCCCGAGCATAGCATTGAAGTACAAATGTTATTATTGTAGGGCGAGCATAGCATTGAAGTACAAATGTTATTATTGTAGCCCGAGCATAGCATTGAAGTACAAATGTTATTATTGTAGCCCGAGCATAGCATTGAAGTACAAATGTTATTATTGTAGGGCGAGCATAGCATTGAAGTACAAATGTTATTATTGTAGCCCGAGCATAGCATTGAAGTACAAATGTTATTATTGTAGGGCGATCATAGCATTGAATTACAAATGTTATTATTGTAGGGCGAGCCCGAGCATATCATTGAAGTACAAATGTTATTATTGTAGCCCGAGCATAGCATTGAAGTACAAATGTTATTATTGTAGCCCGAGCATAGCATTGAAGTACAAATGTTATTATTGTAGCCCGAGCATAGCATTGAAGTACAAATGTTATTATTGTAGCCCGAGCATAGCATTGAAGTACAAATGTTATTATTGTAGCCCGAGCATAGCATTGAAGTACAAATGTTATTATTGAAGCCCGAGCATAGCATTGAAGTACAAATGTTATTGTTGTAGCCCGAGCATAGCATTGAAGTACAAATGTTATTATTGTAGCCCGAGCATAGCATTGAAGTACAAATGTTATTATTGTAGCCCGAGCATAGCATTGAAGTACAAATGTTATTATTGTAGGGCGAGCCCGAGCATAGCATTGAAGTACAAATGTTATTATTGTAGGGCGAGCATAGCATTGAAGTACAAATGTTATTATTGTAGGGCGAGGCCGAGCACAGCATTGACGTACAAATGTTATTATTGTAGCCCGAGCATAGCATTGAAGTACAAATGTTATTATTGTAGGGCGAGCCCGAGCATAGCATTGAAGTACAAATGTTATTATTGTAGGGCGAGCATAGCATTGAAGTACAAATGTTATTATTGTAGCCCGAGCATAGCATTGAAGTACAAATGTTATTATTGTAGGGCGAGCCCGAGCATAGCATTGAAGTACAAATGTTATTATTGTAGGGCGAGCCCGAGCATAGAATTGAAGTACAAATGTTATTATTGTAGGGCGAGCCCCAGCATAGCTTTGAAGTACAAATGTTATTATTGTAGGGCGAGCCCGAGCATAGCATCGAAGTACAAATGTTATTATTGTAGGGCGAACCCGAGCATAGCATTGAAGTACAAATGTTATTATTGTAGGGCGAGCACGAGCATAGCATTGAAGTACAAATGTTATTATTGTAGGGCGAGCCCGAGCTTAGCATTAAAGTACAAATGTTATTATTGTAGGGCGAGCCCGAGCATAGCATTGAAGTACAAATGTTATTATTGTAGGGCGAGCCCGAGCATAGCATTGAAGTACAAATGTTATTATTGTAGGGCGAGCCCGAGCATAGCATTGAAGTACAAATGTTATTATTGTAGGGCGAGCATAGCATTGAAGTACAAATGTTATTATTGTAGGGCGAGCCCGAGTATAGCATTGAAGTACAAATGTTATTATTGTAGTCCGAGCATAGCATTGAAGTACAAATGTTATTATTGTAGGGCGAGCCCGAGCATAGCATTGAAGTACAAATGTTATTATTGTAGCCCGAGCATAGCATTGAAGCACAAATGTTATTATTGTAGCCCGAGCATAGCATTGAAGTACAAATGTTATTATTGTAGGGCGAGCCCGAGCATAGCATTGAAGTACAAATGTTATTATTGTAGCCCGAGCATAGCATTGAAGTACAAATGTTATTATTGTAGCCCGAGCATAGCATTGAAGTACAAATGTTATTATTGTAGGGCAGGCCCGAGCATAGCATTGAAGTACAAATGTTATTATTGTAGCCCGAGCATAGCATTGAAGTACAAATGTTATTATTGTAGCCCAAGCATAGCATTGAAGTACAAATGTTATTATTGTAGGGCGAGCATAGCATTGAAGTACAAATGTTATTATTGTAGCCCGAGCATAGCATTGAAGTACAAATGTTATTATTGTAGCCCGAGCATAGCATTGAAGTACAAATGTTATTATTGTAGCCCGAGCATAGCATTGAAGTACAAATGTTATTATTGTAGGGCGAGCCCGAGCATAGCATTGAAGTACAAATGTTATTATGTAGCGCGAGCATAGCATTGAAGTACAAATGTTATTATTGTAGCCCGAGCATAGCATTGAAGTACAAATGTTATTATTGTAGCCCGAGCATAGCATTGAAGTACAAATGTTATTATTGTAGGGCAGCCCGAGCATAGCATTGAAGTACAAATGTTATTATTGTAGGGCGAGCATAGCATTGAAGTACAAATGTTATTATTGTAGCCCGAGCATAGCATTGAAGTACAAATGTTATTATTGTAGGGCGAGCCCGAGCATAGCATTGAAGTACAAATGTTATTATTGTAGCCCGAGCATAGCATTGAAGTACAAATGTTATTATTGTAGCCCGAGCATAGCATTGAAGTACAAATGTTATTATTGTAGGGCGAGCATAGCATTGAAGTACAAATGTTATTATTGTAGCCCGAGCATAGCATTGAAGTACAAATGTTATTATTGTAGCCCGAGCATAGCATTGAAGTACAAATGTTATTATTGTAGCCCGAGCATAGCATTGAAGTACAAATGTTATTATTGTAGCCCGAGCATAGCATTGAAGTATAAATGTTATTATTGTAGCCCGAGCATAGCATTGAAGTGCAAATGTTATTATTGTAGCCCGAGCATAGCATTGAAGTACAAATGTTATTATTGTAGCCCGAGCATAGCATTGAAGTACAAATGTTATTATTGTAGCCCGAGCATAGCATTGAAGTACAAATGTTATTATTGTAGCCCGAGCATAGCATTGAAGTACAAATGTTATTATTGTAGGGCGAGCCCGAGCATAGCATTGAAGTACAAATGTTATTATTGTAGGGCGAGCCCGAGCATAGCATTGAAGTACAAATGTTATTATTGTAGAGCGAGCATAGCATTGAAGTACAAATGTTATTAATGTAGGGCAAGCATAGCATTGAAGTACAAATGTTATTATTGTAGCCCGAGCATAGCATTGAAGTACAAATGTTATTATTGTAGCCCGAGCATAGCATTGAAGTACAAATGTTATTATTGTAGCCCTGGCATAGCATTGAAGTACAAATGTTATAATTGTAGGGCGAGCCCGAGCATAGCATTGAAGTACAAATGTTATTATTGTAGCCCGAGCATAGCATTGAAGTACAAATGTTATTATTGTAGCCCGAGCATAGCATTGAAGTACAAATGTTATTATTGTAGGGCGAGCATAGCATTGAAGTACAAATGTTATTATTGTAGCCCGAGCATAGCATTGAAGTACAAATGTTATTATTGTAGCCCGAGCATAGCATTGAAGTACAAATGTTATTATTGTAGCCCGAGCATAGCATTGAAGTACAAATGTTATTATTGTAGGGCGAGCCCGAGCATAGCATTGAAGTACAAATGTTATTATTGTAGCCCGAGCATAGCATTGAAGTACAAATGTTATTATTGTAGCCCGAGCATAGCATTGAAGTACAAATGTTATTATTGTAGGGCGAGCATAGCATTGAAGTACAAATGTTATTATTGTAGCCCGAGCATAGCATTGAAGTACAAATGTTATTATTGTAGCCCGAGCATAGCATTGAAGTACAAATGTTATTATTGTAGGGCGAGCATAGCATTGAAGTACAAATGTTATTATTGTAGCCCGAGCATAGCAATGAAGTACAAATGTTATTATTGTAGGGCGATCATAGCATTGAATTACAAATGTTATTATTGTAGGGCGAGCATAGCATTGAAGTACAAATGTTATTATTGTAGGGCGAGCCCGAGCATAGCATTGAAGTACAAATGTTATTATTGTAGCCCGAGCATAGCATTGAAGTACAAATGTTATTATTGTAGGGCGAGCATAGCATTGACGTACAAATGTTATTATTGTAGCCCGAGCATAGCATTGAAGTACAAATATTATTATTGTAGGGCGAGCCCGAGCAAAGCATTGAAGTACAAATGTTATTATTGTAGGGCGAGCCCGAGCATAGCATTGAAGTACAAATGTTATTATTGTAGCCCGAGCATAGCATTGAAGTACAAATGTTATTAATGTAGGGCGAGCATAGCATTGAAGTACGAATGTTATTATTGTAGCCCGAGCATAGCATTGAAGTACAAATGTTATTATTGTAGGGCGAGCATAGCATTGAAGTACAAATGTTATTATTGTAGCCCGAGCATAGCATTGAAGTACAAATGTTATTATTGTAGGGCTATCATAGCATTGAATTACAAATGTTATTATTGTAGGGCGAGCATAGCATTGAATTACAAATGTTATTATTGTAGGGCGATCATAGCATTGAATTACAAATGTTATTAATGTAGGGCGAGCATAGCATTGAAGTACAAATGTTATTATTGTAGGGCGAGCCCGAGCATAGCATTGAAGTACAAATGTTATTATTGCAGCCCGAGCATAGCATTGAAGTACAAATGTTATTATTGTAGCCCGAGCATAGCATTGAAGTACAAATGTTATTATTGTAGGGCGAGCATAGCATTGAAGTACAAATGTTATTATTGTAGCCCGAGCATAGCATTGAAGTACAAATGTTATTATTGTAGGGCGATCATAGCATTGAATTACAAATGATATTATTGTAGGGCGAGCATAGCATTGAAGTACAAATGTTATTATTGTAGGGCGAGCCCGAGCATAGCATTGAAGTACAAATGTTATTATTGTAGCCCGAGCATAGCATTGAAGTACAAATGTTATTATTGTAGCCCGAGCATAGCATTGAAGTACAAATGTTATTATTGTAGGGCGAGCCCGAGCATAGCTTTGAAGTACAAATGTTATTATTGTAGGGCAAGCCCGAGCATAGCATTGAAGTACAAATGTTATTATTGTAGGGCGAGCATAGCATTGAAGTACAAATGTTATTATTGTAGCCCGAGCATAGCATTGAAGTACAAATGTTATTATTGTAGCCCGAGCATAGCATTGAAGTACAAATGTTATTATTGTAGGGCGAGCATAGCATTGAAATACAAATGTTATTATTGTAGCCCGAGCATAGCATTGAAGTACAAATGTTATTATTGTAGGGCGATCATAGCATTGAATTACAAATGTTATTATTGTAGGGCGAGCATAGCATTGAAGTACAAATGTTATTATTGTAGGGCGAGCCCGAGCATAGCATTGAAGTACAAATGTTATTATTGTAGCCCGAGCATAGCATTGAAGTACAAATGTTATTATTGTAGGGCGAGCATAGCATTGAATTACAAATGTTATTATTGTAGCCCGAGCATAGCATTGAAGTACAAATGTTATTATTGTAGCCCGAGCATAGCATTGAAGTGCAAATGTTATTATTGTAGCCCGAGCATAGCATTGAAGTACAAATGTTATTATTGTAGCCCGAGCATAGCATTGAAGTACAAATGTTATTATTGTAGGGCGAGCCCGAGCATAGCATTGAAGTACAAATGTTATTATTGTAGCCCAGGCATAGCATTGAAGTACAAATGTTATTATTGTAAGGCGAGCCCGAGCATAGCATTGAAGTACAAATGTTATTATTGTAGGGCGAGCATAGCATTGAAGTACAAATGTTATTAATGTAGGGCGAGCATAGCATTGAAGTACAAATGTTATTATTGTAGCCCGAGCATAGCATTGAAGTACAAATGTTATTATTGTAGCCCGAGCGTAGCATTGAAGTACAAATGTTATTATTGTAGCCCTGGCATAGCATTGAAGTACAAATGTTATTATTGTAGGGCGAGCCCGAGCATAGCATTGAAGTACAAATGTTATTATTGTAGCCCGAGCATAGCATTGAAGTACAAATGTTATTATTGTAGCCCGAGCATAGCATTGGAGTACAAATATTATTATTGTAGGGCGAGCATAGCATTGAAGTACAAATGTTATTATTGTAGGGCGAGCCCGAGCATAGCATTGAAGTACAAATGTTATTATTGTAGGGCGAGCATAGCATTTAAGTACAAATGTTATTATTGTAGCCCGAGCATAGCATTGAAGTACAAATGTTATTATTGTAGGGCGAGCATAGCATTGAAGTACAAATGTTATTATTGTAAGGCGAGCCCGAGCATAGCATTGAAGTACAAATGTTATTATTGTAGCCCGAGCATAGCATTGTAGTACAAATGTTATTATTGTAGCCCGAGCATAGCATTGTAGTACAAATGTTATTATTGTAGCCCGAGCATAGCATTGAAGTATAAATGTTATTATTGTAGCCCGAGCATAGCATTGAAGTACAAATGTTATTATTGTAGGGCGAGCCCGAGCATAGCATTGAAGTACAAATGTTATTATTGTAGCCCGAGCATCGCATTGAAGTACAAATGTTATTATTGTAGGGCGAGCATAGCATTGAAGTACAAATGTTATTATTGTAGCCCGAGCATAGCATTGAAGTACAAATGTTATTATTGTGGGGCGAGCCCGAGCATAGCATTGAAGTGCAAATGTTATTATTGTAGCCCGAGCATAGCATTGAAGTACAAATGTTATTATTGTAGCCCGAGCATAGCATTGAAGTACAAATGTTATTATTGTAGGGCGAGCCCGAGCATAGCATTGAAGTACAAATGTTATTATTGTAGCCCGAGCATAGCATTGACGTACAAATGTTATTATTGTAGCCCGAGCATAGCATTGAAGTACAAATATTATTATTGTAGGGCGAGCCCGAGCATAGCATTGAAGTACAAATGTTATTATTGTAGGGCGAGCCCGAGCATAGCATTGAAGTACAAATGTTATTATTGTAGCCCGAGCATAGCATTGAAGTACAAATGTTATTAATGTAGGGCGAGCATAGCATTGAAGTACGAATGTTATTATTGTAGCCCGAGCATAGCATTGAAGTACAAATGTTATTATTGTAGGGCGAGCATAGCATTGAAGTACAAATGTTATTATTGTAGCCCGAGCATAGCATTGAAGTACAAATGTTATTATTGTAGCCCGTGCATAGCATTGAAGTACAAATGTTATTATTGTAGGGCGAGCATAGCATTGAAGTACAAATGTTATTATTGTAGGGCGAGCCCGAGCATAGCATTGAAGTACAAATGTTATTATTGTAGGGCGATCATAGCATTGAATTACAAATGTTATTATTGTAGGGCGAGCATAGCATTGAAGTACAAATGTTATTAATGTAGGGCGAGCATAGCATTGAAGTACAAATGTTATTATTGTAGCCCGAGCATAGCATTGAATTACAAATGTTATTATTGTAGGGCGATCATAGCATTGAATTACAAATGTTATTATTGTAGGGCGAGCATAGCATTGAAGTACAAATGTTATTATTGTAGGGCGAGCCCGAGCATAGCATTGAAGTACAAATGTTATTATTGTAGCACGAGCATAGCATTGAAGTACAAATGTTATTATTGTAGCCCGAGCATAGCATTGAAGTACAAATGTTATTATTGTAGGGCGAGCATAGCATTGAAGTACAAATGTTATTATTGTCGCCCGAGCATAGCATTGAAGTACAAATGTTATTATTGTAGGGCGATCATAGCATTGAATTACAAATGTTATTATTGTAGGGCGAGCATAGCATTGAAGTACAAATGTTATTATTGTAGGGCGAGCCCGAGCATAGCATTGAAGTACAAATGTTATTATTGTAGCCCGAGCATAGCATTGAAGTACAAATGTTATTATTGTAGCCCGAGCATAGCATTGAAGTACAAATGTTATTATTGTAGGGCGAGCCCGAGCATAGCTTTGAAGTACAAATGTTATTATTGTAGGGCAAGCCCGAGGATAGCATTGAAGTACAAATGTTATTATTGTAGGGCGAGCATAGCATTGAAGTACAAATGTTATTATTGTAGCCCGAGCATAGCATTGAAGTACAAATGTTATTATTGTAGCCCGAGCATAGCATTGAAGTACAAATGTTATTATTGTAGGGCGAGCATAGCATTGAAGTACAAATGTTATTATTGTAGCCCGAGCATAGCATTGAAGTACAAATGTTATTATTGTAGGGCGATCATAGCATTGAATTACAAATGTTATTATTGTAGGGCGAGCCCGAGCATATCATTGAAGTACAAATGTTATTATTGTAGCCCGAGCATAGCATTGAAGTACAAATGTTATTATTGTAGCCCGAGCATAGCATTGAAGTACAAATGTTATTATTGTAGCCCGAGCATAGCATTGAAGTACAAATGTTATTATTGTAGCCCGAGCATAGCATTGAAGTACAAATGTTATTATTGTAGCCCGAGCATAGCATTGAAGTACAAATGTTATTATTGAAGCCCGAGCATAGCATTGAAGTACAAATGTTATTGTTGTAGCCCGAGCATAGCATTGAAGTACAAATGTTATTATTGTAGCCCGAGCATAGCATTGAAGTACAAATGTTATTATTGTAGCCCGAGCATAGCATTGAAGTACAAATGTTATTATTGTAGGGCGAGCCCGAGCATAGCATTGAAGTACAAATGTTATTATTGTAGGGCGAGCATAGCATTGAAGTACAAATGTTATTATTGTAGGGCGAGGCCGAGCACAGCATTGACGTTCAAATGTTATTATTGTAGCCCGAGCATAGCATTGAAGTACAAATGTTATTATTGTAGGGCGAGCCCGAGCATAGCATTGAAGTACAAATGTTATTATTGTAGGGGGAGCATAGCATTGAAGTACAAATGTTATTATTGTAGCCCGAGCATAGCATTGAAGTACAAATGTTATTATTGTAGGGCGAGCCCGAGCATAGCATTGAAGTACAAATGTTATTATTGTAGGGCGAGCCCGAGCATAGAATTGAAGTACAAATGTTATTATTGTAGGGCGAGCCCCAGCATAGCTTTGAAGTACAAATGTTATTATTGCAGGGCGAGCCCGAGCATAGCATTGAAGTACAAATGTTATTATTGTAGGGCGAACCCGAGCATAGCATTGAAGTACAAATGTTATTATTGTAGGGCGAGCACGAGCATAGCATTGAAGTACAAATGTTATTATTGTAGGGCGAGCCCGAGCTTAGCATTGAAGTACAAATGTTATTATTGTAGGGCGAGCCCGAGCATAGCATTGAAGTACAAATGTTATTATTGTAGGGCGAGCCCGAGCATAGCATTGAAGTACAAATGTTATTATTGTAGGGCGAGCCCGAGCATAGCATTGAAGTACAAATGTTATTATTGTAGGGCGAGCATAGCATTGAAGTACAAATGTTATTATTGTAGGGCGAGCCCGAGTATAGCATTGAAGTACAAATGTTATTATTGTAGTCCGAGCATAGCATTGAAGTACAAATGTTATTATTGTAGGGCGAGCCCGAGCATAGCATTGAAGTACAAATGTTATTATTGTAGGGCGAGCCCGAGCATAGCATTGAAGTACAAATGTTATTATTGTAGGGCGAGCCCGAGCATAGCATTGTAGTACAAATGTTATTATTGTAGCCCGAGCATAGCATTGAAGTACAAATGTTATTATTGTAGGGCGAGCATAGCATTGAACTACAAATGTTATTATTGTAGGGCGAGCCCGAGCATAGCATTGAAGTACAAATGTTATTATTGTAGGGCGAGCCCGAGCATAGCATTGAAGTACAAATGTTATTATTGTAGGGCGAGCCCGAGCATAGCATTGAAGTACAAATGTTATTATTGTAGGGCGAGCCCGAGCATAGCATTGAAGTACAAATGTTATTATTGTAGGGCGAGCCCGAGCATAGCATTGAAGTACAAATGTTATTATTGTAGGGCGAGCATAGCATTGAAGTACAAATGTTATTATTGTAGGGCGAGCCCGAGTATAGCATTGAAGTACAAATGTTATTATTGTAGGGCGAGCCCGAGCATAGCATTGAAGTACAAATGTTATTATTGTAGGGCGAGCCCGAGCATAGCATTGAAGTACAAATGTTATTATTGTAGGGCGAGCCCGAGCATAGCATTGAAGTACAAATGTTATTATTGTAGGGCGAGCCCGAGCATAGCATTGAAGTACAAATGTTATTATTGTAGGGCGAGCCCGAGCAAAGCATTGAAGTACAAATGTTATTATTGTAGGGCGAGCCCGAGCATAGCATTGAAGTACAAATGTTATTATTGTAGGGCGAGCATAGCATTGAAGTACAAATGTTATTATTGTAGCCCGAGCATAGCATTGAAGTACAAATGTTATTATTGTATGGCGAGCTTAGCATTGAAGTACAAATGTTTCAACCGTTTTTGGTCAGCCGCTTGGTCTGTCTGATATAGTTTAATCATCAGTCTACCAATAGAGGTCAACTAGGCAATAATGGTTGAAATAGTGGTAGTCATATGCTATGCTTAATTTCTTCATCCTGCGTGAAGTCAACACAAACGTTTATACTTAAAAAACAAAGTCATTTTATTAAAACCTGTAAATTTTACAAACCTGCTCCATAAACTTGCACTTCACAAACTGTCAAGGCATCATCTCTCAGGCTGTATATAACAACATATCTACCAGACAGTCCTTTACAATCAATAACGTTTACAGCAATATCTGACAATACGGTTGGACACTGAGCAGTGTTGTCATTCTCATCATGTGTTTCATTCAGAAATGATTGGATATCTTTAACAACGAATACCTTAACAAATTATTTACATATCATATTAAGATTTATTATGATAAGCACCATTGAAATGAATGGTCCAGTATCCCTTTCAAGTTACTTTTTTATGTCATAGGTTGTGTCTTGTGTCTTGTTGTGTCTTGTGTTGCCAATACATTTGATCACATGTGAAGCTTACCTACTGACGAGGTTTGCACTCCCGGTTTGGTCAGAATGGATGTGTTGATGTACCCCTGTCACCTAATATAATCTAGGACTTCTAGGACATTATCAATGTTCAGTCAGATCCAGTTACAGTGCGAATGGCTCAGGTAGAAATTGCCAAGAAAATCCGGATCGCAGAGGATCATCACATGTTGATAAGAAAGGCCATACATACATTAATCAACCTCCAGAAATCTAGCAGAGACTGAGAGGGCCTTGGTTATGTCCTATCATGCCCCCGACATATATCCATATATCTGTCTAATATATATGTCCAATAAAACTGGGATTTCAAGGTATTGACAATGACTGACGACGTGATCCACAGCATTGACCACAGCATCGAGCCCAGTTGCACCCAATGCCTAGCTAGTGAGATGTTCGAATTTGTTTGATAACAGTTGATCACGTAATGTGGGATGTCTGGGTTCTGGGGAACCAGAAGTCCTTCATAATATTTAAAGATTCAACCCTTAGCTCCACTGTCTAAAGAGTGGTACCGATGCACTCTAAATTGCATACCAATTTAATGTAAAGATATTGTTTAATTTAAAAACAATATATTATGTATTATTTTATATCTACACAAACATTTTGTAGTACTAGTATAATTAATTTCATAACAAACCCGGGATCCAGCTATCATGTGGGAGCAGCAATCCTTCCGGTTGTATATTTGCACTGTACTAACGGATGCGACCATATCTAAGTCAACCCAGACATATTGGGGTGCTTCGTTGTCAGATTGAGAACAGGAATCTCGGTTCCATCTGCCGTCAATGTTACCATCAACAGCTCGATCAGACACTCCCCCATCAGTCACACTGTCCTGTCCTGTTTTCTTACGCAAAGCTAAATTCTCTAAATAATAATTATATGAATTGGAGTAGAGCTGTTAGTTAATGCAACTGTAATTAATTATGTGATATTAATGTTGTCCAGAAATGGAAAAAATTAGGAAGCACTTTACCGGGGGTTGAACCAGTGCTATACGTACGTTTCGGCGGCCTATCAAGCCTCATCAGTAGCGCTAACCAGTTCAGCCTCTGCAACTATTAATTTTTGTTCTAGATATTTTTTTATTATCTGGATTGTATTTAAAATGCATTGGAGATTGCTATAAAACAACATGTTTAAGCTTATATAGTATCTGTTGGAAACTAGTACAGTATTTTGTGTTTAATGGTAGATAGTCCTAGTGGTTTGTATATTAACTAGTATTTTTTTAGGAATTGTAAAGTGTGTTTTGTTACTAATTGTTGTTCATAAATAATGTTATGTAAACGAATGATTTAGCTTTTTTCTTTTTGAGATTGAAATTGAGAGGGATATGCCCAGATATCTGGGACAAACAGTCCCTCTCTCATTCTAGATCCGTTTCTCAAACTGGTTACATTTTCCCTACCTACCTCTTACTCGCTCAAACCGGTTACACTTTCCCTACCTACCTCTTACTCGCTCAAACTGGTTACATTTTCCCTACCTACCTCTTACTTTCTCAAATTGGTTACATTTTCCCTACCAACTCTTACTTTCTCAAACTAGTTTCATTTTCCCTACCTACCTCTTACTTTCTCAAACTGGTTACATTTTCCCTACCTACCTCTTACTTTCTCAAACTGGTTACATTTTCCCTACCTACCTCTTACTAGCTCAAACCGGTTACATTTTCCCTACCTACCTCTTACTAGCTCAAACCGGTTACATTTTCCCTACCTACCTCTTACTACTGTAGCTCAAACCTACCTGGTTGACTCTAACTCAAACTCGCGGGACTCCCCATTGGAGCATTCATACAACTTTGCACTTTCACAAGAATCCTCTACCGGGTACATTGTGTCAAGTACAATGAACACATCTCAAATCATACTCTGTACAACATTAGTTTCCCCTGGCTTGACACTTTAAAGGAACTGCCTCCACTTTGCAGGACATTGCTTTCGCCATTAAGGCCAGTCAGTGCATAATATTATGCTCTAGGGGTCTCATGGAGTGAATAAGAATGGTGGACTGGGCGGCCCATGACTTGCTTGAGACGCATCTTAAAGGTCATTGTGGTGGCACAATTGTGTTGACAAGTCGGCACAGCATTCTTAATATATATGTAATATATATATATATATATAATGCAGGTGCAATGCAGCATGCCGATCGTAGTAGTAGAAGTATTCATACTACAACCTGGGAGTTTAATGGCTCACTGCTCACTCACTACTTCTAAACTTTGGCATGGTATTTTCTGTATCCAATCTGCTATAATTTCCTTTGTTTTCATGTAATGTGACGGGACTTAGGAGTTGGTTGCTAAACCCCGACTGGTGTGTTGTTTTGGTATTATTTGCGTCGCCGCGTCCGTAGGCTGCTGAAAGGCTGTGGTCTGGATAATGAGGCCGAAGGCCGTTGGAATAACAGAGTTTTTAGTGTCAGTTGTTATAATCACAGAACATAATAATAGCACAGTCAGAATATAATAGCATGGTAATGACGATGATGGTTAAAAATCGTTCCAGTCTCACAACTCTACAGATACCAACTGAATCATAATCCACAAGTACAACGATTATATTATTAACACATATTAATCACTGCTACTGTATTGAGTGGCCTGGCCAATAGATGCGTTCCAATCACCTGTTTTCCCTTCCCATCATTGGCTAACCCGATTAATCTCCATCTTGCCACTCCCTGCTGCCACTATCCCCATGTGCTAGCCCTGCTAGCCCCTTTGTCCCTTTGAGATGGTTTATGACCTCTTAACTTTCTTTGTGGCTGGCGACGTGTATCGCCTAAGTTGGTTATTAGGTGACATTATTATTGGTAATGTCACCTTCCCAACTATAATTGGTAAAATGCCACTTCGCCCATTTTCCGCTGGGTAGTGCAGGGAATTGAATCCGCTTACACCCCCCCCCCCCCCCATGATATCTTCCCGGTGAGAAGATAGCATCAACCTTAAGTGCCTTTCAATTCCGCTGGAATCCAATCTAATATTGGATGTGGGGTGGAATTTTCTTCTCGGGGTCAGCTTTCCTGGCTGCCCCCCATGGGTCTGTTTTCACTACCCATCCTTGGTACATCTGCGAGCTAAGCTGTACCAAGGTATCTGGCGTCTCTGTTTTAGACGATCGCCCTCATTCCTCACACAATTTTATCTCTCGGACTTCGTTGTCCTTTCCTCTCTTATTAGTCTCTTAGGACTCGCCCCCCTCCATGCTCGCTCCCCACCCTTGAATCTCGCACCCTTCTGCTTCCTCTTACCCTAGCACTTCCTCCCCATAGTCTTCCCATACTCAACCCGTTTTATCCCCACGCACTTCTGTCAGGCCTCACATTCTCGTTTATGCCCTCGCACTCAAGAAGTGTGATCCGTCTAATGTCTCGTCCTCCTGTTTCAGTCAATTAGTCCCCAGTCCCAGTAGCTAATTGGAAAAGGTTATATCTGACTATAGTACGTATATTATGCTTATATATGTATTGTATATATATATATATTGATTAATTACCTACGTACATACTAATTACACTTAGTTAATTGCACTTAGGAGTTATTTGTACTGGTCTGTCCATATGGTGCCTTCCAGGCACATTGACATCGCTTGTCCTAGAGTTCTACATCGCTCCTCCCACACCCTCCGGGAACCATCTAAGTTCCTTGCCCCTATCGTCGTCCTGCCTGGGTCGCTTCCTCCCTTCCTGTTTACCCTTGAGGCTACTCATCCTCACTGATACCATTTTACCAAGCCCCGTTGTCGGTTCTTTGGGCGCGGGTGTTATTAACTCATGGTATTGCTTCGCAGGTGGTCCCACTGAGTGTCCCTCGTGTTTCCCCCTGGCAGTGTCCCACAAGATCATCTTCATCGCACGCGGCATGTGTTCCGCCAGAAAGTCCCTGAATTCTATCCTATTTCCTGGTGACCATCTGTCCAGATATCTTTGGGTGTTGATGAACCCTCCGTATGATGCCGCTGTCGCTACCTCCTGATACGTAAATGGTAGTCTCCTCTTGGTGATCTGCTGGTGGGCTTCTATAATAATGTTGAAGAAGCCCCACCAGAACTCCTGGGCCTTCATCCTTTGTCGTGTCATGACTCCGACGTCGGCCCACTCTTCGAAAATGTGGAATTTCTCCTGATCATCCATCCAGTCGCACTGGCGCTCAAAGTGCCCTTTAAACTTGCACTTCGAACATCTGTCGTGCAACCTCGGGCACGCACCCATCCTGTGTGTAGACTCGCGGCAGTAAAGACACGCCGTCCCCTTCTGGTAACGGTACAGACAGTTCTTTTGCTGATGGGTTAATCTCCCACAGTAATCGCAACCGTGTACCATTGTCTCTCGCCCCAAGTCGACCTTGGCTCCACGTGGCATCCTGGGTCTGTGGAGCCGCTGGTAGGTAAACATCTCGATGTTGTCTTCCCTACCCATATCGTTGTCCTCCTCCAACCTCGGCATCGTTTCTCCAAACACTACCTGTGGTGCCGTCCCCAGTTGCTCGCCCAGTCGGATCGTGCTCGCCGCTAAGTCCGTTGCCGGCTCCCCTTGCACCCAGGTACGCTTACCGGATGCATCCCAGAAGGCTGTCGCCCTGCTGGCTGTCACCACCCTTCCACCAACCTAGTCTGTGTCCGAGTGGCCAATCCTCGCTATCGGTGGCATCGCCCCGAACTCGTCCTCGTTAACTCCCAGTTAACCTTCTTCCACCCTTTTACCTCCCTCGGTCTCCTCCTTCCTAAGTCGCCCTCAGACCCTGCAGGCATGGGCATTCCTTACAGCCCCGTGTAGACTGTATCGGTGTCTCTTCATCCAACCCAGTTCGTCCCCCAGCCGAAACTTGCCTGAGGTCTCCGATCCCCACCTCAGCTGATCCAAATCCTGGGCTTCGAACTCATACTCCTCTCCCCTTATATCTGCCTCTCTGCCCGCTGCCTCCCTTCTCTCTCTCCTGGCGACCTCCTCTAGTCCCCTCTCCTCAACCCTATCTGCCTCCTGTTTCTTCCATTGCTTGTATGTTGTATCTACCTCTCTGTCCACCAGGTGTCGGTTATTGTAATATACCGACTCGCCATTCAGCCCCGGGTGGTCTACAAGACCTTCTAGGGCCATGTTAAAGGCTCTCCTGTGGTTCAGAGGTGATCCCAATAGTAGAAACGCCGTCGGCTCCCTCCCAATAGTCACCGTAATGAATATGTTTAGTAAACCTATCATTATCCAGTTCTATTGTAGGATATATCTCTTCTGATATATCTTTATGGCTCCCTTCCAGAAGTGATATAGCTCCTCCTTCCCCGGTCTCACTCCCCACTTGAGTGAGTTTGCAAGTTCCGCTCCGTATTCCTCCCGGAACTTGTTCCAGTCCATTGGCTTGTGGCAGACGAGTCCCATCAGTTGACCCATCGCCACGGCTCCGTAATGTCCTGTGTTAACCACCAATCCCAATCCCTATAGTTTCATCATAGCCATGTAGACTACCTGCATGTCCAGAAGATTCGGGGTGCCCGGTCCAATAATTCTGTCCGCATTGCTGCGTATCGCTGATCGCACCTTGTGCATAGTCTTCAGTCTTACTAGCTCCTGCACCGCATTCGGCAACCGATTTAATTTCGGCCCACTCCTCTTTCCGTAGGTCCCTATGTCAAATAGAAAGATATCTCCATTCGGCGCTGCTAAGTGCAGCAATATGGTTCTAGCCGATCCTCCCAACCCCCTTCTCGAGTCCTCGTCGTCCTCCATAGTCCCTTCGTCGTCTAGAACCATGTATCCACCCCTCTCCACGGAATCTACAAATCTCCTCCACCCCTTCCTCGGTGGTTCCCTTGGGTACTTTGGTATCCAGAACCTAGCTTCGTCCCCCTTTACAACGTAGCGAAGATGCTCGTCGATCGCGTTGTCCAATGACGGCGTCACGTAGGTCCCGACCAGCCGTCGCTCGTGCATCTCCCTAAACTGATCCTGTAGCGCATGCGCTTTATGACCTTTCGGGAGTGGTTTGTAGTATCCCTTCATCTTGTTCTCCCAATGCCTCTGCGTGAAATCCACTAGTAACTCCTTTCTACTCTTCTCTAATTTCCTCTTCTACACTAGTTTCTCCGCCATCACGAATCCACTCACTCTCACCGAACTGGTGGGGCCTTAGAAAGGCTCAGTTAAGTAAGAGGGTTACTAAATAGGATCTTATTAGTTTCGATCAGAGATGGCCTACTTCCTATCTGTTCTTTTTGCTACATTTTAGTACAAATATTCCCCTATGTGTCAATTTTCCTCTTAATTTACAATTTTGTCCATTGCTTTTTATTAATGATTCTAGAATTTTCCTCCCCAGTTGTTATAATTTTGTTAATTTTTGTTATTATTTATATTCTCCCCTACATGTGCTATTATCCTATCTGCTACTTGATTACTACCTAAGCAATCTGTTCCTACTTATATACAGAGAAGACTAGCTACAGTTTTATTATTGTCAGACTAGCTTCCTACCAGACAGTTTCCTGGCTCTGTAACAATACACTAAGTCTGTACTATTGGCTATGCGCTACAGTAGTCTAGTTCGTGCTGTAAAGGATTTTGCGTAATTAGCCGGTTATTTTCCCCGTAAAGTACTCTGTAGTTGGTTTACCAGGCATAAAAAGGCCGTGTCCTTACTGTACTGGTGTTTTAGAGGACATAAAAGTAATTTCTTCTGTATGTATACTTTAGCGGACATAATCCGCAATTCTATGACGTAAAAGCCGAAATACTCTTGAACAGTGTAGTTACTATGACGACAGCTAATAGCTGAGCTGTACACGTGGAGCCTCTGCACGGAGCCTTGGTTCTTTGTTCTGCTCAGCTCAAATGACGACATCTATCAGCTGTGTCCACGTCAGTTCGACCAATCAGAGATTTTCCCTTTGTGTAAAAAAAGCTGTACAGCAGAATCCCATGATTCAGCACTGACGTTTCCCCCACGCCTAAGAACACCGGCCGGGGAATGTTTTCTGACATTAGAGCGTCTTTAATTATAAGATCATCAAACTGTTATCTCGGTCTCGGTTTTGGTACAGCACCTTGGTCAGCTTGGTTAAGTACACTTGCATTATTTACTGCTATTTACTGTGTTGTTGATTGTATCATTCGTTTACATATTATTATTGGGAAGAATATTGATAACGATCCGAAACCCCAATCTTCTTGATACACTAAGGTTAGAGAGACCGGTTACATATAACAATTTGCGACATACATTATCGTGGTTTGTAGTGAGTTCAATGCTACTTAATAGGCCCTACAAATGTTGGTTGCTGTTCTCTTTATATATGATTAAAATCAGTGAATATCGGCAATTCAGTGTGCAGTTGTGTGCAATAGTCTGTGTGTGCTTGACCGAGTAACAAAGCATTTCCTAAAGAATGCACTTTGGTGATCTATAAGACATACCGTTGTGTATAGTGTAAGTCATAGCTCTGTTTAAATAGATAGAGCGCCACGTCCTAAAGGAACTGCTAATATTTCCCAAAAGGTGAATAATATTTGTCAGAGATTATATATTAACGATCAATCGAATAGTACGGTAGGCCTGCACCGCAATCAAATTAAAGCATCCAAATCCAGTCTCCCGGGTATATCCAGCGGGTGAATGGTCGCGCACAGACTGGCTTTGGCTAATGTTAGAATTATTATAGGTGTTCAATACTTGTCATAGGCCAGTAGGCTGGAGTAGATTTATAACCTAGAAGACATATAGATTTGGCGGGTTAAACTGCCAAAGGTCTTAAAAGCGCGAACAATAACAGTTTGTAAAATTCTTGATTGCAGTGTAGGCAATAAATACAGTTTAATATTGTTCTGGTAAGAACAATAACAGTTTGTAGGATCTTGATTGCGGCGTAAGCGATCAAGACTAAAGTACCGGTCGACCGGTAACCAGTAGGCCTGACTGCCTGATCATCCGGACCGGTACTTACAACAGTACAGGTACAGCAGTATTATTCGATTTTGATAGTTATATACCGGTAGGCCTTAATAATTAATCAGGGAGGGCCCGCCCTGGTTTTTTATTGAGATTTTACTTATTTCTGTCAGTTTTATTTATTTGTAGGCCAGTATTGAGCAGAAGGCGTGTAAGCCTGTTCAGTCTGTACAGACAATTTGTAGGCTGGACTGTTGTCTGACTGTTGTTGGGTCTGGAGAGATTACGGCGTGTGTAGAGTCTGTCCGATAAAGTGCCAGTTAGTAAGTTGGGGCAGCCAGAGCTGTAAGGTCAATCCCCTCCTAAAGAATAAGTCGTACTGCCGTGTTAGAACGCATACTAACTAACCATTTTGGAATCTGCATATACTGTAGTTTATTTAGGCTTGATAGTAGTCTGCCAGCGTTTTAGCCTGTGTTTGTTTGTGTGGTCTGTTCAGGTACCGTAATAGTTATTACTCAGATATTTTGTAGGCTGGATTGTTGTCTAGCTATTATTAGGTCTGAAGAGATTGCTGCGTGTGTAGAGTTTGTCTGATAAAGTGCCAGTTAGTAAGTTGGGGCAGCCAGAGCTGTAAGGTCAATCCCCTCCTAAAGAATAAGTCGTACTACCGTGTTAGAATGCATACTAACTAACCATTTTGGAATCTGCACATACTGTAGTTTATTTAGGCTTGGTGGTAGTCTGCCAGCGTTTGGTTTGTATTTTGTTTGAGTATTCTGTACGGGTAGCGTAATATTTATTATTCAGAGTTTATGCGATTATTCGCAACATTCATATCCCTAAGTTTATTCCTACAGTAATTGTGCTTGTTACACATACCGTTATAGTTAAATTAACCCCGGTACTACACGGGCTGCTTGGCGTAGGTAAAGACTGGTGACTTTGTGCTCCGGTCACTCCAGCAGATGCCATGGTTCTTTTAACTGTTCAAGTATATTTAGCTGCTAGTTATCTGTTTTTAATAAGTACTTGTACCTAATTTAGGGTTTGGTGTACAGTGCTTTCCGAAAGTAATTAGTGTGTAGGCAGTGTATTGTGTTGTAAAGTGGTTAATAGGCACGTTGGTTCTGGTAGACCGCGGTAATTAACTTCTAGGTAGGGACACTCCATGATACATAACGTAGTACCTATAGCGATACGGCTATAGGTC
Organism: Nemertoderma westbladi; assembly: GCA_032718475.1. Taxonomy (NCBI): domain Eukaryota; kingdom Metazoa; phylum Xenacoelomorpha; order Nemertodermatida; family Nemertodermatidae; genus Nemertoderma; species Nemertoderma westbladi. The sequence continues at coordinate 56,973 of JAUCBJ010008467.1, read as the reverse complement.
GTCAGACGGTGGTATTTCCTATCTGGACAACACAGTGTATTTACTACTACTTATTATTTTCAAATACCGTAGTATCCTGTCCGATGTAATAACCAGAAAATCTAACACTCTGTTAGACTGGTTTGTAGTTCCTTGTAAAATTACCCTAAAAATTCGTATTTGTGTTTTTTGTAATTTTTTGTGTTTAATTAGAGATTTAATCTCACCCGTATCGTAAGTAATTCGTAGATAAGTAACTTAGGAAGTAGAATTATTTGTTTTAGTGTCCAATAAGTAGCACTTCACTGAGAGCGCACAGCTTTTGTGTAGTGATTAATTCCCAGAAATAATAACATCTATTTCAATATTGTAACAAAATCCCTCATACGGGTACATATAAACCCACTAAATCTATTAATAAAATAGTAGGCCTGTTATACAACACTTAGGTCTTAATATCAGTTGGACTGCTGCTCAAATAATGGTAATAGAGTAAGTAAAGTAACCAAGTAACCCCTAACATTCAGAAATTCAATTATTTTTAAAATAATTGACATACCGGTATTTACAATAGGCTTATTATATTTATTCTATAAATTTAGGCTGAAATCATACCGGTATTCTGTAATTAATTCTAGTCTGTAATAATTATACTTATATATACTATAAGTGTCAGCTGTATACCGGTATTCACGATAGGCCTATTATATATTTATATATAGTTGTGCTAAAATTATATACCGGTACTCTGTGACAAATCTAGTCTGTAATAATACTTATATATATACTATAAGCATACCGGTATTCTAATATATTATATATATATCACGCTACACTGAGCAGCAGTATCGGTAATTAATTATTAGGCTAACAGTGATACTGAATTACTAGACTTACTTTAGCTGTATTTATAGCCGTAGGCATTCAACTGTGTAAACAAACATGTCTGACACAAAACGGGCACTGTCAGATAGTCTTTTGGAAGGTGTTAGAATGAGTCTTAGACTTGGACAGGGTCTTGAAAGGAAGATGGCAGAGGCAATGGCAACAGCAGAAGCGGAAAGAAAGGCGGCAGAGGCAATGGCAACAGCAGAAGCGGAAAGAAAGGCGGCAGAGACAATGGCAACTGCAGAAGCGGAAAGAAAGGTGGCAGAGGCAATGGCAACAGTAGAAGCGGAAAGAAAGATAGAGACACCTGTACTCCCAGAACCTGCCTATAAATTCCCTTTGAACAGTACTAAACTACCTGTGCCCAGTAGGACTGTTCCCGAGTCCGAACCCGTCCTGGACACCGAGCGAGATATCAAGAATTTATCGCCCGTCGTCTCTCGCTCGCCCGCTACTACGTTGGCGACTCCCGCTTCGGCGGTTGAGTGGGTAGCTGAGGGACGACGGGAGATGGGTCTCCTGCTCGAGCAGCTGAGGGAACACTGTTTGTGCTCCTCTCAGCAGGTCCGGGAAGTGGAAGAGACTGTTCAGCAGATCAAGGGAACAGTAAGGCAAAGTAGGTTAGAGTTGCAAAAGGTGCAGCAAAGTATCGCGTTAGAACGCGATAAATTAGTGAACATACAAAGGGGTATAACACCACCCCGTGTAACAATGTGTCAACCCGTTAGGTCTGAAGTATTTCATGCGCAAGGTGTGGAGCCTACACGCATCTATACTGCTAGTGAAGTAGAAACTCCTATAGTAAACCCTATTCAGGGTAATTATAAACCTGTTGATAATAATATTCCATATAGACCTGATCATAATCCGAGAAATTTATATACCGATAATTCTATATTCAATAATACGATGGCTCAAGAAAGTTTTACGCGTCAGATGGCTAGAACAGAAGCCCACCAAGCGGTCAAAGTGGGAGAAATCGTCAAATTCAATGGAGATGAGATGAAATGGTTATCTTTCAATGAATATTACAAAGATAGCATACAGAACTCTGTACTATCTAACGGAGAGAAACTTAGATTCCTCATCAAGTGCTTGGAAGGACCTCCCAAGTTAATGGTGTTAAAGTTTATTGGACATCCAGATGGATTAAGACAAGTTTGGGATACATTAAACATCAGGTATGGTAATAGGACTAACATAGCTAGGTATTTATATGCGAAATTAATGGCGCCCCGAAAGTTTCTTAGCAGCGGGATTATAGAATTTTCCGATGAAATTCAGGAGATCTGTAGACAGCTAGATTGGTTAGGTAAGTCTCATGAATACGAGAACTCTATGGTTGTAGGAGCCTTAGCATCTACTTTACCAAAGGGTGGAGTAGGTACACGCTGGGACAAGAAAGTGTTATATATGATGGAACAACAACAACGAGACCCTACCATGGCTGATCTCATGTCCTTCTTAGATAGTGAAGTAAAATTACAACTCATAAAGCAGTCCAGAGAGAAAACATCGGAAAATAAGGTAAGTGAGAAACCCGTTTCTAGGAGAAGGGTAACACCAGAGTGTTATACTGACGACGGCGAAAGCCAAGTCTCTCAGGAAGAGGACAGCGGGAAAGACACAGCAAAATCCTACTATGACAACAAGACCTATAAAGACGTAAGTAAATATAAGTCTCGAACCAGTGACCGGAGAGAACAGGTAACAACAACTCCTCCTACGTCTCCTAAGAGAATTCACGGAAGAAAGCCCGAAGAAAGAACGAGAGTGCATAACGTTACCCAAGGTAAAGTGAGTAACATCAAACCAAAATGTGCGCTGTGTGACGGGCCCCACCGTTTGAGTGTGTGTGCTGAATTCCTAAAGAAATCCCTGGTAGACAGACGTGAAGTCATGTGGGATAAGCGGTTATGCTATAATTGCCTCAGACCAGGACACCAACGGCGAACCTGTTACTCCGAAGTAAAGTGTGCAAAGTGCGGTGCGAAACATCACATCTTGTTACGCAGTGAATTCGAACGAAACAACCCGAGTCAGGTAAGTGAGCCCGAACTACATGTCCAATTCAGTGATGTAAATGACACTGATCAAGAGTCTGAGATGGAAGGATTCTATACGGACGAATTCTCCGACGCCAACGAATCCTGTTACCTAATAAATACCGCAGTGTATCGAGCACTTACGTATGAAAAGGACACCGACAATGAGTTCCCCCCAACTACCTTTGACAGACAACCATCTTGGAAACCTCCAACTTCCAACGTAGGAATCAGAGAATTTCCTGTAGTGCAGGTAAGAGTTCACGGTCCCACCAAAAGTTACATAGTGAACGCCCTCCTTGACTCCGGCAGCACAGGAACATTCATCGATCAAGAACTAGCCGAAGACATCTTTGCTGGACAACCCAAATTCCGAACTAAGTTGGATATGTCAGGAATTATGCAGGTTTGGAAATCTACCATAACGGCAGATTACTATGTAGGTGCGTTGTCCACCCCCCAGGATAAATTAGGAGAACAAAGTATAAGGTCAGTAAAAATGGTGGCTATAAAGAACTTCGCTACTACCCAGGTAGAACCTTATAACTGGGACGAGGACGAGAGCATCCAGCAGCTTAAGATACCTCGATTCCACACAGATTATCCTGGAGTGCAAATACTCATCGGCCAAAACGCGCATGAGGCGCTAGAGACATTGGAGAAACGGCCTGCTCAACCACAGCCACTACAAACCTATGCAGTAAGAACTAGAGTAGGTTGGTACTTCACTGGCCCTTCCCGTAGAACTCTCAAAGAGAGATTACCTCAAGAACAGGTATACCAAGTAAAGGAATGGGAAGTGGAGAGCAGTGAGGTGGACGACCCAACTGAGGGAACACCATACTCCTCAGATAATGACGATATTAACTCCAATGTAGATCAATGGAGACATTGCCTTGGGACGATTAATCCAGCCGACATTGCTTCCAGAGGAGCAACTCCTCAAGAACTGATAGATACTCCAGGCTGGTTAGGTGGATCCGACTTCTTAAGTAAAGAAGAAGAAGAATGGCCTCCTCATATTACCACGGCGGAGATTAGACAGGCCAAGGGAGCGGAGAAAGTAACACAACAACTCAATCGCCCAGCTGGTCGTTTATGTTTACTGGAAAGAGACCGAAAACTGTCCGGAAACTATGGAAGGCAAGATACTCTTCCTACGACCACTTCCCTAATCCGACAAATATCTAGGGACTCCATAACGTAATAACATATGGAGTGGGCGTGTGACTATATCATTTTATATTTGTTTTTATTTTATATTTATGTATGTATTATTATGTAATTTTATTATAATCGTTTTCTTTAATTTTATTTAGTAGAATGTTCTTTTAGTGATTATTTAGTAGATTAGTGCAATATATTAGTGTTTATTACGTACATAATTACTTATAATATATATTTAGTGCGACGGCGAGAAATAATTATTTTTTCTCTTTCCTTACTGTCCGTATCATATTATAAATACGTGACTACAGTAAGATGAAATGTCCGTACTTATTAAAGTACAATAAAGCCACTACTATATTCAAGTATTATTGGTAGGCAGAGTATTAGGAATGCAAAGTTGAGATCCTCGTGTCTCGGCTAAACCAAGCTCTGGGTAGACCTTGGAAACGACTTGCCTCTTCACACTGACATTGCTTCGTGCGATATTGCTCTCATACCATATATATTAATACATATAGTAGCGTGATGTCCCTCTAGCAGTAGCGTGAAACGCAAATAAATCTGTTAAACCTTTTGACCATCTGTAATTCTAGTCGATTAAGATATTGCGGCACCCACCGATATACTTGAAAGACAAATTCTAGAATCAGTGGTTAACGTCCCCAGACAAGTTCTGGAATAAATTGGTGCCCATCTCAAATATTAATTATTTAATATTTACAAATCTATAAATCAAAATCTGTAAAATTCAGATCCTTTAACAATTCTAGTCGATTAAGATATCGTAGCACTTACCGATACTCTTAAAGGACAATTTTCATAGAATTAAGGATCCTATGTCCCCAGACCTGCTCTGGAATCAAATTGTGTCAATTGTACTATCAAATAATAAAATTTCAGGGAATAAATTTAAATTCATATTTTAATGAATTTAATAAATTGTCATTCTGTGCAATTTATAACATTCCCAAAATCCCATTAATTAATAGATCACGGGAGCGGAGATTCATCCTATTAAGTGTGTTAGAGTGTGAGAATCTCCCATGTATAAGTCAATAGCCGATAAAATTTATAAAATCATATATAAACGAGATATTGGACCATTAAAGAATGACTATTAAATAGCATCCCAGATCTGTATGCATTGGAATTACCCTAATTCTACCGCTAGCTTTCCATAATGTCACCATAGTAACACCCACGCTAGAATTAGAAACAAGTTAAAAAGAACAATAGAAAGCTTGCCCATTGCATAGTAAGAAATAAATAGGGCACTGCTAGTATCCAAGGATACATAATAATAACGTGGCATTCTGGAAGGCACTGACTAACGGACAAATGGCCCGAGTGTGTGTAATTTGTGACAGTTGTGTGTGTGGAATTTGTGAGTTTATAGGCGAATGTTACTACTAAGGTGTGTTTACAGTAGCGAGTCGCAATTGTGAAAGTAACCCTAACTCTCCATTAAGAACCTGAAGTGTATCTAAGCCTTTGGGACGGACAGTGGAGTGACTCGTGCTAGTGTCGTTGTCGTTGTGTAGCTACACGTTGGCGGAAAACACAGCGGCGACGATACATTTGCGCTGAGGCTCTTACACTGTCCGGGGGCTGATTGGGGTAGGCAGCGACGCTCGCTAGCCTAATTATAAGCTCATTATAATATTAATAAACTCATATATAGCAGATATAACGGAGTTGATAGAAGATGGTCTTGGTATCGGGGAGCGATATACTCTACCTTTACAAGTGTTTGTTGATAGCTTGATACGCGGCGACGCTAGTCCAACTACTACGAAGGACGATGGTCGTTATATCGAACCGACGATTTCCTAGAAGCAACTTACGCGTGAATTGGACTATGGAAAATTCACCGCTCGCTACACGCATCGTAATAGTACGTATATGGACTTCTTAACCATTGGCTATTCTATCGATTCACACGATACGGACTATGTCGAACATATATCCTACCCAGCGGCAGCGACTGAAATTCGAATGCGAAAATTCTATTCGAAATCGACTCGAAAGAAAAGACATTAGAGAGACAAATGGACGCGGTAACTCTAACGTATATTTGGAATTCTTGATAGAAGCATTGTAACAACAAATAAATATCATCCGCGTTTCCCCTACCAGACGTGCGTCTTTGGTATTATTACGATAAATGCCCTAGACCCAACTAATAAACGGAAAGACATAAACATCCACGGAAACCGAAACTTGTTCGACATATCACCTACGCTCGCTCGACTCAGACGATCCTTGAGTAAACCTACAATCATAGTTCCGGAATACTCGGTCAGACCACCTCGTTCCTTGATTAGACCTCAGACTTTCGATTCTGATGGTATCCCAGATCCTCACGAGCTGTATTCACTGTTCAAAGATCTAGTGCTACCCTAACAATTAATCGGTAACACTCCGGCAGCGAGCTCTAGCTAGCCGCCCATCTTACCTAGCCGTATTGGGACGCGGACACCTAATATCACCAATCAACCGTATGGTCGTCCCAGTTTAACGCGATACAACCCTTCATCAAGGTGAAGGAGAGCGTTGTACGAAACGAGTTAAACGCTATTCTACAAAGATCAGAAAGGAAACCTGCGTTTGTTCAGATAAACGTAAGTTATAACAGCAAGTCCAAGCGGTAAACGAATTGGCTTATCTCAGTTCGATTGGGAAATCTTGAATCTCTAAGAAGATATCGAGCTTAGACAACCCTATTCTCTGCGAGAGTTTTGGACGAGCGTGTCCAACGGCAAGCGGAGGAAAATCAGCTCGAGGAGAAGCAGATCGAAATGGACGAGACACTGACCGTAACCCTAAACCTTCTGATGCAATGATATTGCACCCTTCACCCAGGAGTTATAGCCCTCCTAGTAAAGTGGCTCGCCCCAAAGAGAAAAGGACTCTTGCTAGCCTCAAAAGCTGCATAAACGCCGTCCGCGTAAGAAAGACTAACTGTTTAGAGTATTTTTATATTTTAGAAACTGTGATTTGTTATATTTTATAGACTTAAATCCCATTTTCTGGGAGCGGTGTAAAGGCTTTTGCATAATTAGCCGGTTATTTTCCCCGTAAAGTACTCTGTAGTTGGTTTACCAGGCATAAAAAGGCCGTGTCCTTACTGTACTGGTGTTTTAGAGGACATAAAAGTAATTTCTTCTGTATGTGTACTTTAGCGGACATAATCCGCAATTCTATGACGTAAAAGCCGAAATACTCTTGAACAGTGTAGTTACTATGACGACAGCTAATAGCTGAGCTGTACACGTGGAGCCTCTGCACGGAGCCTTGGTTCTTTGTTCTGCTCAGCTCAAATGACGACATCTATCAGCTGTGTCCACGTCAGTTCGACCAATCAGAGATTTTCCCTTTGTGTAAAAAAAGCTGTACAGCAGAATCCCATGATTCAGTACTGACGTTTCCCCCACGCCTAAGAACACCGGCCGGGGAATGTTTTCTGACATTAGAGCGTCTTTAATTATAAGATCATCAAACTGTTATCTCGGTCTCGGTTTTGGTACAGCACCTTGGTCAGCTTGGTTAAGTACACTTGCATTATTTACTGCTATTTACTGTGTTGTTGATTGTATCATTCGTTTACATATTATTATTGGGAAGAATATTGATAACGATCCGAAACCCCAATCTTCTTGATACACTAAGGTTAGAGAGACCGGTTACATATAACAATTTGCGACATACATTATCGTGGTTTGTAGTGAGTTCAATGCTACTTAATAGGCCCTACAAATGTTGGTTGCTGTTCTCTTTATATATGATTAAAATCAGTGAATATCGGCAATTCAGTGTGCAGTTGTGTGCAATAGTCTGTGTGTGCTTGACCGAGTAACAAAGCATTTCCTAAAGAATGCACTTTGGTGATCTATAAGACATACCGTTGTGTATAGTGTAAGTCATAGCTCTGTTTAAATAGATAGAGCGCCACGTCCTAAAGGAACTGCTAATATTTCCCAAAAGGTGAATAATATTTGTCAGAGATTATATATTAACGATCAATCGAATAGTACGGTAGGCCTGCACCGCAATCAAATTAAAGCATCCAAATCCAGTCTCCCGGGTATATCCAGCGGGTGAATGGTCGCGCACAGACTGGCTTTGGCTAATGTTAGAATTATTATAGGTGTTCAATACTTGACATAGGCCAGTAGGCTGGAGTAGATTTATAACCTAGAAGACATATAGATTTGGCGGGTTAAACTGCCAAAGGTCTTAAAAGCGCGAACACGTGCAGCCTATACATTCTATTTTACTATGCCGACATACCCCCCTCAACTCCTTACATGGTGCCCTCAGTGCCCACTATAGTACATATTACGGATTTATGGTACTATATACCCCTCTACTACAGTATGCGTACATACCTCCCCTTCAACTCCTCACGTGGCGCCCTCAGTGCCCATAATAGTACGTATTATGTACTTACGGTACTGTGTACCCTTCCATCACAGTATGTGTGCATACCCCCCCCCCCCCCCCTCAACTCCTCCATGGCGCCCTCAGTGCCTACAATAGTACGTATTACGTACTTATGGTACTATGTACCCCTCTACTACGGTATGCGTACATACCTCCCCTTCAACTCCTCACGTGGCGCCCTCAGTGCCCACAATAGTACATATTACGTACTTAAGGTACTGTGTACCCTTCCATCACGGTATGCGTGCATACCCCCCTTCAACTCTTCACATGGCGCCCTCATGGCCAAAATAGTGCGTATGTAAATTGGGTATGTTGATACATTTTGTACCTTCCAACGTACGTAATTGTAACTACCTACACCTATGTATTATGTACATTGGTACATCTGTACCTATCAGATGTACATAATGTCTACCTACTACTACAACTAGGATCAGCATGCTGCATTGCAGCTGCATTTTTAAGAATGCTGTGTCGGCTTGTCAACAAAATTGCACCGCCACAACTCCCTATCACCCATGACATTTGCTAGATCATCCGCATATTTAAGGCCAGTGTCCTTTAAGATGCGTCTCAAGAAAGTCATGGGCTGTCCACCATGCTTATTCACTCCATGAAGCTGCCAAAGTACAAGATTATGCACTGGCTGGTCCTCACGGCGAAAGCAATGTTCTGCAAAGCGGAGGCGATTTTGTTCTAGTGTCAAGCTTGGGGTAACCAATGAGACACCTCCAATGTTATATAGTGTCTGGTTGGAGATGTGTGCATTGTACTTGACACAATGAACCCGGCGTAGTATTCTTGTGAATGTGCCATCCAGAGATTTGGTGTCCTCAGCAGTTAGAGCCCAGCATGGACTCCCGTAGAGGAGTACTGGAACTACTGCTGCTCTAAATAATCGGACCTTAAGTTTCCGATTAATTCTCGGTGACTTCCAAATCCTGGAAAGCCTATTCAAGGCTGCCCATGCCTTTCCCTTACGTATTCGAAGGTCCTCACCTGACTTCCGGATCCATGATCCCAGGTAACAGAAGTCGTCCACATGCTCAAGCATACCATCCTTTGAGCTTATGCTCATCCGATCAGAGACTTGCTGAGGACTTTCAAATTTAACTGTCAGAATTTTGGTCTTTCTGGAGTTAATAAAAAGACCAACACTAGAAGCAGCATGTTCTAATGAGCTGAGGAGCCATTGGGCTCCCTCTAATGATTCTGAGAGTACTCCTAAGTTATCAGCAAAGTCTAGATCAGTTAGGTACTTGGCAGGATTTCCTCGACTTCTGGAGCCAGTAGGTGGAGTTATCATCACCCCATCATCATTATAATGATCTAAGGACATGCGTAGAACATAGTCAACCACAATAATGAACAAGAATGGTGCAAGTGTGTCTCCTTGGAGGACGCCCCATAACACTTCAAATGGTTCTGTGTCACTGTCAACAGTAGACACAAATGTTGTCGAACCATCGTATACTGATCTGATTGCTGCAATAATTTCATCAGGAATCCCATATAATGAAAGTATGCTGAACATACGTGAGCGAGAGACTGAATCAAAAGCCTTGAAGAAGTCAACAAAGATAACAGCCAGATGCCTGTCTTTCTTTTTTGATAACTCTTCAATTATCCTTCTAAGTGCCAAAATGGGCTCCATGGTCCCACGACCTTTACGGAACCCATTCTGATTTCCACGGAGCAGTCTCTCAATGGGATCCCTGATGAGATTTAATAGAATCCTATTGTATAGCTTTGCAGCAATCGAGATCAATGAGATTCCCCGAAAAGAACCATAGAGTGTTAGGTTGCCCTTCTTGGGAACTGGCACCAACTTATTTGTTTTCATTTCTTGTGGGACTCTTGTTGTTCGGTACATGTCTACTATGATGGGATAGATGAGCTTTAAACACTCAGGTATTTTAAAGACCTCAGGGGGAACACCATCTACTCCACTGGCACGATTGGTCTTAATGCTCTTTGCAGCAGCCTTCACTTCTGCAAAGGAGATATCGCCAATGGGAATATCTGGGAGTACAGACTCAGACACTTTTACTTCTATAAAGTTATCAGGCAATACCCTGTCATTATTGAGGAGCTTATCAAAGTGGGCTTTCCAACCATTGAGGCGATCGGCTGGTGATTCAGCCTTAACCTTGGTGGTTGGTTGGCTTTTCCGCCCAGTAAGCAGATTGATCGATTTCCATGCCTGGGATGATTGCCTGCTGTCGTCAGCATCATTGATGGCATCAACCTGTTGGTTTATTAGCTCCTGTAGATTAGCAGAGTACTGCCTGTTCAGGGACCTAGATGCAGCCTTAACTGCATTCTTGCCGCTGTAGTCTGTTTGCGTCGGGACTCTTTCTGCGCCTTATGAAGGTCATTTCGGCACTTCTGAATTTTGTTGTCAGTCCAGGGGGCCCTTTTCCTGTTTCGAGGGTATATAGGAACTGTTTCTGCAGCTGCTAACTTAACTGCTTCTGTAAAGGCAGTATAGCCCTCACAGTGATCTGCCGCCTCAGAGGCAAGAGCCTCATACCTGTTGCTCAGCTGTAGTGTGAAGCTGGATCTCACACTTGGCTGTTGCAACAGAGAGGACCAGTCATACCTACAGCGTACCTTGGTAATGATGTTTTACTACTTATTTATTTTATTTATTTATTTTATTTTTGTGGGAAGGGTGTATCGCCCTCATTCCCACCCCCCTCAGTCCAACTTATTGGACGACTGAACAACCTAAGGGAGATTCCTCCAGCAGGCAACTCTCCCACTGCCCCCCTGTAGTTCCTCTTATTCTCTGCCCCACTCCCCTTGTCGATTCCAAATCTCTTGGATCTGACTTCCCCTTTTCCTCCACCCTAAGATCGGATCTTTCCATCTCCTCACACAACTCCTTATTGTCCTCTGGCAGCAAAATGCCACCCTTCAATATGTCACTTGGTGGTAGAATGCCGCCCTTCATGTCAGCCTCACTGGTACATGCCACCTCTGCTGGCCTCCCCTTCAATATGTGCGCCGGCGTTAAAGCCCATCGATGACCCTTGGTCATGGTCATCCTTCGGTACGCATAATGGCTTACCATTTAATGCCCCCGCGCACTCTGCCAGCCCCGTGTGCAACACATCTCCTCTAACTTTCCTGTCTCCTTTGTCACCCTTCGTCTTCGGCTCCTCTCCCTTTGGATTAACCTTCTTACATCCTCTCCCTTTTCACCTTATCTTCATATTTGACCTACTTAGTATCGGTATATTCTTTATACCCTCTAAGAATGGAGTCTCTTACCTTGCCATCCACTCTTCCCCATTCCCATACCGATACTCGCCAGGAATGTCTTTGTCCAATCCCATCGCCTCTAGGTCCTGTGCGTCGAACCCATTCTCCTCCACCCACTCCCTAGCTGTTACTTGTCGTCCTGTCTCCTCTACCAATGGTACTTCTCCGGATTCGTCCTCCACCCTTTCCACTATACATTAGGGCGGTGCGTTTTTTACTTTTTTTTAGATTTCATTGTTCTACCGGTGCACAAAAGTTGCCAAATGGTAAAAAATAAGGCAAAAAAATTTCTTTAAATTTCGTCTATATCTTCACGGATCCCAAGAGGGTTGAAATTTTAAGCCATCGCGATGCGCCATATTTAAATTTATAGCAATATAACACATTAATGAAAGTTCAATGACTCAAGAAAGAACTTCCTGCATGCATCAAATGTCATCAAATGGGTCCAAACTTAGTTAAATACCAAAATTTTAATTTTTGGATCAAGGGAACTAGTGCCACAGGCACATGGACAGAACCTACCATTTGGCACAAGTGATGATAATTCTAAATTTTCGCGATGGCCAACTTTGAGTTCTCCTACTGAATTAATATTATGCTCATTAGAACCGCAATGACCGATTTAGTGGCCATCAGCAATGGCCTATTATAGATAGATAGATAGATTTATTTGTACATTATGTAAAAACAATAACAAATACACCAAACAATGTACCGGTATAAAGGTATTGTCCAACATAACATATAGGATTACCCCTAAAGCTTTGCAGCTTATTTCCAAGGGGGTCCTATTAACCTGCCTACTAACCTGTATATGTGCCACGACCTCCGGGTACAATCCCGGCATTCGCGCTACCCCATCGCCTACACTATCTCTCCCAGCATGGCCTACATTATGTTCTGCAGTCTGCCTGTGTCCCTCCGGATCGAAGTTTAATCTTCTCGAATATTCCGAGAACTCCTCCCCATGACTACCATATCCTCGATCGGCAGCTACGTTCTGACGGGAAGTTTCCCTCCGATCCCTTCCTCCCTTTTCCTCCTCGTACCGGTACACTCTGTACCCCTCTCCCGGTGTGTGGTATATTTCGCCAGGTTGTGATCCTCCGGGGCGATGGCAATCTCCCGGAGTACGACCCCACCGGCTCTCTCTCTCTAGTTTGACTATCGATCTAGTTCTACTCTAGTCCATCCTCTCTCGACTTCTCTGGTTGCCCATAGCAACACTTCCCCGTTCCTCCTCACTTCTTCTGGTTTCAGCGTTATGAGGTCTCATATCGACCTGCCGGATGAACTCTACTGTCCTCCTTCCTTCTTCCGAGTGGGCTCGACGTTTTCTCGTTTGGGCGCTTACGGCTCCAATGTCCATCCCTCTGCCTGGTTGGATGGCCTTGCGGATATTCGTTGCCCTCTTATTATCCTCCATTGTCGGGTGCCATGGTTCACTTAACCGCACGCATTGTCTGCCGACGCTCGTGGGGCTTCTGCTGCACCCCCCCCCCCCCCCCTTTAATCCATCGTCGGGAGCCCCGGTTCACTTGAATCACAGAGCGCATTTCCCATCAACATCTGTGGAGCGTTTTCTGCGCCCCCCCGGCGGTTGTTATTTAAATTACTTTGGTTATTTGACGCACCAATATTTACATTATTATTTAAGTTATTTTCTTCACCGTCATTATTTGTTACATTATTATTTAAATTATTTGCTGTACCAGTATCAACATTATTATTAACCAAAATATTATTTCCTGCAAGAAATGTTTCGTTAGTATTAGGGTTATCTACTACGGTACTATAAATATTAACGTTTTCATTAAACGTATTGTCATTACACCCCCCCCCCCCCCCTCCCCCCGCCCATCCAGTCACACCAGTTCTGAGTCTGTCGTCCGGTACCTGTAAGTGGGGTATTAACAAAGGTTTCCATCACTCCTGGTTCCTCATAAATACTTCATAAAACACTCATAAAAACAGCCTCGCTCTCTGATAAACTCAGTTTTGCCAGTTCTAATTTAAGTTCTATTTTTATTAATTTAAAAATTTAAAATTAAGTTCTAAATTGCTTCGCCTGATATTGCATTAACCCCCTCAACTGGGTATGCATATCATCCCTCATACGTTTACCCACCCTCTCTCTCTCTCTATCCTCTCTAGTACTCTGATCAGCTAGTTCTGCCTCCTTCGCCTTTCGCTCTCTGCGCTCGTTCGCCTCTCTCTCAATCCTCTCAGATTTCCTCGCTTCCCGCTCTTTGCGCTTGTTCTCCTCTCTCGCCTCCCGCTCATCACGCTCGCTTATTTCTTTCTCATTACGTTCTATATAGTTTTTTGCCACCCTCTCGGCCCTCTCTTTACACTCTCTCGCTAGTTCCCTTTCCCTTTCTAGTGACGCAGTCTCCTAATCCAGTTGTCTCTCTAGTTCCTTATGGTCTAGCGTGACTATGTCTAGCTGATATGCCAGATTTCTAACACCCATCTTGCTTTCGCGAAGGATGTAACGGACTTTTCGGTTGCAACGGACTCCTGTCGCCTGCTCATCCTACTAATTTTCCCATGCTTACAAACATTCCTACTAACCGACAACACCGAATCTTTGGGGTTAACCTCGGGTTCGGCGTCGTGCGGATCCGCCCATCCCACTAACTTAATCCCCCTCGCATCTACTAGATATATATATATATATATATATCCTATATACACCACACTAGCCGCCACCACCTTGGATCGCCACAATTCGAACAGTTCTGTGGCGACCCCCCTCTCCCTCTCACTTGCTAGTTCCCCCTGCCCAAATCGGACTAGGTAGTGAAAATGTTTGTTGTATTTGTTTGTTGTGTTTGTTGTTTTGGCGGGCCGGTACTGCCTCGTCGCTGCTTCCCGAATCATCTGGTCCCTGTCGCTCGGGGTTTGCGGCGGGATCGCTTCTCCTTCTGGACATTGGGGCATCTGTTGTTCACTCATGTTGGCGCTGGCTGTGGTCACAGTTTATTTTCTTTAATCTTCGATATCGACTCGTCGATTTTTAACTTCCTCGGCAGTTTTTAACTGTGACAGGACTTAGGAGTTGATTGCTAAACCCCGACTGGTGTGTTGTTTTTGTATTATACGTGTTGCCGCATCCGTAGGCTGCTGAAAGGCTGAGGTCTGGATATTGAGGATGAAGGCTGTTGGAATAACTGAGTTTTTAGTGTCAGTTGTTATAATCACAGAACATAATAATAGCACAGTCAGAATATAATAGCACGGTAATGGCGACGATGGTTAAAAACCGTTCCGGTCTCACAACTCTACAGATACCAACTGAATCATAATCCACAAGTACAACGATTATATTATTAACACATATTAGTCACTGCTACTGTATTGAGTGGCCTGGCCAATAGATGCTTCCAATTGCCTGTTTTCCCCTCCCATCATTGGCTAACCCGATTAATCTCCATCTTGCTACTTCCTGCTGCCACTATCCCCACGTGCTAGCCCCTTTGTCCCTTTGAGATGGTTTATGACCTCTCAACTTTCTTTGGGGCTGGCAACGTGTATCGCCTAAGTTGGTTATTAGGTGACATTATTATTGGTAATGTCACCTTCCCAACTATAATTGGTAAAATGCCACTTGCCCATTTTCCGCTGGGTAGTGCAGGGAATTGAGTCCGCTTACATGTGATGACCCCCCCCCCCCCCCCCCCTCCTCACCCTTGGTAGACAGTGAGGATTAATTTGCAGGCTATTACTTAATTTATTACTTTAAATTTATTTTGAATAATTTCAGAATAATTATATAATAAATTATTAAATGGAAGATCTTTCAAACCCGTTTACGAGAAATTATGTTTGACTCATACCTTAACATTATTGTATTAATTATGAAATTTATTTACACTTTAACATATTATAAAGGGGGGGGGGGGGGGGTGGCCCAAGTGGACTCTGCCTACCCTTCCAACACGACTTTAATAATATACTGTATATATAAAACATATATATATAAATTTGTAAGCATAAAATAATAAATAAATAAAATATTATTTTAAATAAACCTAGATCAACCTCAGAAAAAATTCATATATTACTTTATCACTGGTTTTCGATATAATATGTATATCTTTTTCAAGAGTTGAAAACCAACTATTTATAAATTAAATAAATTAATAACAATATAAGCACAATTTAAAATTCTAGATAGTTTGTATACGTCTTTCCTATTTCGTGTTTCTCAGGCGAACCAATTTAATTATGGGTTGAATACATCTACACCGAAATCATTCACTACTGCCTCGTTGATGGTGTTCATGTTCAACCCGAATGGTTTCACTGTTAGCAGAGTACATTGCCAAAAGCCCTCCCTGTTCCTTAGTTCGACGGTTTGATCTTTTTTGTTTCTCAATTTAAATTTGACGTTCTCAATGGGTGTAATTTTGAAGTCCGCAAAGTTGTGTCCAAACTGTTCACAGAAATGACTTTCAATTGAAGTCATGGGTTTATTGTTTACTATCTTGCATTCTTGCATGTTGATGGAAACTTGACAACCATTGATAATAATCAACTAAGGAAGGTTGATGACTTCCAGTACCTTGGATCTTGGATAGAGAGTAGCAAAAAGCACATAGAAGTTAGGAAAGCAAAGGCTTGGGTAGCTCTATCAAAAATGGATACCATCTGGAAATCAGATCTCTCCAGGCACCTGAAGACTAAGTTCTTTCGAGTCACAGGGGAAAGTGTATTTTTATATGGGGGTGAGACCTGGACACTGACTAAATCACTTGAACAGCGAATTGATGGTTGCTACACAAGACTACTAAGGGCAGCCTAAACATCAGCTGGAGACAACACATGACAAACGCCGAGCTTTATGGTACAATACCAACTGTATCAACCACCCTCCGTGAACGCAGATTAAGATTCAGTGGGCACTGCTGGCGAAGTAAAGACGAGGTCATACCAGATCTACTTTTCTGGCAACCAACTCATGGAAAGCGTAGTCGTGGACGACCGGCCATAACATATATAGATCAACTTGAAAGGGATACTGAACTTAGGAGAAACGAAATTGCGACAACTATGGAGAATCGGGAAGCCTGGAAGGATCTCATTTCCACTGTCCGAGTTCGCTCGACCTAGTAGTAGTAGTAGTAGTATCTTGCATTTATAATTTCTAATTCTTGCTTTTAGGTCGGTTGTCGATCCTACCCCTTGTAAGTTGCATTTTTCACACCTTACCAGATAAATAACATTCTTAATGTCACAAGTAAAATTTCCTTTAATTAGATATCTCTTTTTGTTCAGTGGGGTCGTTGTTGTAAAATTCTTTAAAGGTTGAATAGATTCACAAGGATTACATCTTCTTCGTTTACACTTCGTAGCACCAACCAAGTCACTTCTATTGCTGTAATTATTGGCCCATGTTCAACAACTTAAACTATACAACAACTTAAACTGAATGTATTATTCTGGAACGTAAATAAACGCACTACTCTAATATTAAAAAAATTTGTAAACTGTTTTAACGATTATGATTTAATATTCTTATTTGAAACAGGCCACAACACAGCAGGTTGTGAACTACCAAAAGGATTCGTTAATATTACACTAAATACTCTCCCACGATTCGATCATGGACTGATTTTACTGGCACGTAACGACCTCCAAAATCATGTTTTCGACTTAGAACTTACTTATTGTTACGTTTCTTTACGCTCAGATTACTCTCCCAAGTTAATAATTTTTGGATCGTATATATTGCCAAGCGACTCTGTAAAGACTGACCCACTTAACCTCGCACATCTTGCAGCCGCCATTGCAACCGCACAAGAAAACGGCTTGTGCCCTGTTATTGGTGGCGACCTCAACAGTCGAATGGGCAATTTCCGCACAGTTTTGGGTGATTTAGGGTGGCAATGTAGACTCAGACAATGTAGATCATTTAACAAATACGAATGGGTCTACGCTAAGAGATATCTTTACTTCGCTTGGTATTGGTGGGCCCCTAAACCACATGATGCATGGCTGCCATTCTTTTCCAGGAATGTTCACATACACAAAATCAACCAAAAAATCTCAAATTGACTTAGTGTTAGTTGATAAGCAATCACTACCTTTTGTAGAGCACTTTGCCTTCAACGACCATGGATTTTATTTGTCCGATCATATACCTGTATGTATCAAATTATCAGTGCAGTGTATAAATCTTAATCTCTTACTTACTCGTGCACGAGAACTCAACTCTGTAATATCTTGTGGACGACCACCGACTTGCAAATTTCTAATAGATTACGACTTATCAGTAGAAGCGCTCTCGTCAGAAGTCGGTAGTATTAATATGACAGATCTAACCCTAATGCAAGCCTGATAAGGTCAGCTGTACTGAGCGCATGTCGCACTGGAGAAGTAAAACACAATAGGAACGATACTGAACAAGTAGGTTGTAGGTAACTCAACCTACAGTGTCAATGATTTAATGAAGGAGTGCGAAACTTATTTTAATGACTTAAAACTTCTTACAAGTACCAACAATAATCCTCCAAAGACCGACATGGACAATACCATTACTGATTTCACTTCTAAACGCTCGAAACTCAACTCCCAGATTATCAAAAATTACCACAGTGACGAAAGAAAGAAGTGGAATGAACTGCTTGATGCCAGCAACTCCAAGGAGTTGTGGAACAAAATTGATTGGAAGGGTACTGTAAATAGCAAGAAAACTGTGGTTTTGAATCTCATGTTCAATCGCTTTATGCGCTTCCAGATAATGAGTCAACGGCAGATTTATTTACTTTAAACTATATGGTTCATATTCCGCAATTGGATGATGATTTCACCTTCGATGATATCCATGAAGCATGTAACAGTGCATCAAAGAAAGGGGGGAAGGATATATCAGGCTCAAATCTAAGGAAACTCTTCCCTACTCTGATACCATTTCTTTTAGTATTGTTCAATTCAATTTTTATATCGGGTTGCTTTCCTAGTAACTTAACGGATGCTATACTGTCCTTCTTACCAAATAATGGTAACCTCAGTTTACCAAGAAACTACCGCGGCATTACAATGGGCAATTTCTTGGCAAATATATACGACCGCATTCTAGCTAAAAGACTCGGAACCTGGGCATTTATTCACCCGCTCCAATCAGCCTTCCAAAAAGGGAAAAGCTGTGCTGATCAACTTTTTCTGTTGCGCCTCCTGATAGATATCTGTAAGTGCAAACGGGTCCCACTGTACATAGCTTGGTTGTGGTTATGGTTGTAGGCTATGGTTGTGAGTCATGGGGTCCACACATCTCTAAGAATTTAGAACCTTTACACCGTAAATCGTTAAAGTACCCCTTAGTTCTTCGCAGTTCATGCCCAAATGAAATACTTTATGCTGAATCTGGTAAAGAAACGCTACAAAATGAGGTTTTACGTCGTCAATTCAACTTCTGGAACAACATGACAAAGAACATTATCAGCGACCCAACTTCAAAATTTGAAGTGCCACGCCCTAATTTTGGTACATGAAAAATGGCTAACCCCTAAGTCTTCAGGCTTCTATATTACTTTCAATCGATTCAGCGGTCTAGAAAACCTATTTAAATGCGTTAAAATTTCAATTTTGGTTTATTTTACGAATCTCGTACTTTTCAAAATTTTAAGTGCCACGCCCTAATTTTGGTGCACCAAAAATGGCGAACCAATAAGTCTTCAGGCTTCTATATTACTTTCAATCGATTCAGCGGCCCAGAAAACTTAAAAAGATGCGTTGAAATAAAAAATTAGGGGCATTTTCTGAATATCTAATTTATCAAAATTTGAGCACGCCCACTTCTTAGGTGCACGAAAAATAGCATCCACTTCAATTTTTGGAAATGGAACATAATCACATTCGATTCAGCGTCTTTAAAAACCTACTAAATCTAGCCAAACACTGCCGCACTATTAGTTTTTAGAAAACGATAAATTTTGTAATTTTGTCCTGGGACTACTTTTATTTTTCTTCAAAATTATGATTCCCTGCTTATGAAATTTTAACTTTTTAAGGTTTGGTAGTGTTCGTCTATTGTTGTTTCACCAACAGCCCAAATTTTGTAGGATTTCATTGAACGATTACGAAAATATAGTGGGTGGGCCGAATCGTGTGTAGTTTCCTCCTAATAGAGTTCAGTGCTTCTCGTTGTAGTTTTGTGAGATTGTCGGCTATGTAGTTGTTTTGCGTGAAGATTTCATTGTATACATTAACAAAAAACTGTTCTAGATCAGTATTCCTTGTTTGTTGGGTGAATAATGTTTACCTTTCCATGGGACAACCTGTCTTGCCGCAGTATGTGATTCATGTTCATCAATATTAGTCGTGGCTGTATCCAAGTGTGCTTGTTGTTCTCTGTTCTGTGGGTTTTCCGTTTTCTTTATGATCTCATAGTATTTGTTCCTAGTTATGTTTACAAAGTCGTTGTAGTCCTTATGTGATTTATATAAATCAATAGTCAATGGAGTCGGACAGAAGGATGGTCCTAGTTCCAGTAGAGACTTTTCTCCCCCACTAAATGAGCTTCCCGCACAAGCTAAAGGCTCAAATACCTTTTTGTGTGTCGGATTGTTCATAATACCTGTCTTCAGTTTTTCTATTAAGTATGACTTTCTGTTTCCCCGACTGTTCCGCCTTTGAACTGTGTGTAAGTGTCCCCTTACATGTCTGGCTCGATGTTGTCTGGAAAATAAATTTTCCAACCCAATTGTATTTTGTTCAAGTTGTTGTAGTCCTATGATAAGTCTCAATGTTCCATGCCACATGATCTCTCATCTCGCTCACGAAATAACGCATCTAGTTCCTTTTTAAACGTGTCCCAATCTCTCTTCCCTTTTTGAACAAATATTTATGGAATTTGTTGGTGGACCTGTATTGTTCCTCGTTTGTCACTTCACAAAGACGATTCTTTTCCAAGAAAAGTTCAGATCGAAAAGTGTTTCTAATCAGTGTATCTAATCAGGTCATTAATGTTTTTATGCTCTGCTTCCCTCAATGTTTTATTAATAGAATTGGCGTAATATTCGAAGTACTGTAAATTTTTAAATATTGGTACATTGTAGTGGTTAATTATTCTCAGACTCTTGGGTACAAGATTAAAATACGCACAATCTCTTAGAAAAGATAATTGCAATTCTGACGTCTTGAATTTTAGTTCCGATTTAGACATTTTAAAGTATAACGATTTTGGTTGTTCATTATTCATCCACGGCAGATAATCATAAATTATTGTAGGAAGATATATTACTTTTGATGGATTATTTCACTGTTAGGTAGCACTTTGTAGTATAACGTAAAAACTTTCTAAAATCCGACGTATTATGACTTAATTTGTAGTAATGTAATATGCCTATTCCTATTAGTACATGTTAGTTCATCGGTGACTCTATTGGCGCAGTGGTCAGATGGGTCTTTTTTGGGCTATTAATTTTCGATTTGATTAAAATAGATAGGTCAATGAGGTGCGTACAACATGTGGAATACTGAGTTGGGCCAATCATAGGGCATCGAACATCTAATTGCTCCAATGTGAGGCCATGGAATGCCCTAGAATATAGTAGATTCTATGTCCCTGATTTGCTATATAAGGGCCGGTTTAGCCTTCGGTTATCATTACATTCTATACACCATAATACCCACTTACAATCCTTGTTATCACTGATCTTAGTTTGCTTAGTTTAGTTATTATTTGTAAAGGTGAAGTAATAAGTTTTGTAAATTAGGTAAATATACTGTAAACTCTTGAACATGTATATTTCGAACAGACCACCTTTGGGACAGCCAAACATTTGGGAAATGGCTGCCTAAACCGTTAGGCCGTCAGCAACGCAGGGAAAAGATGTCCACAACACTCTAAGCGCCCACTTTAGATTCGCCCGCATGCCCGTTCGAAATGCTCCACTCTTGCCATACAGCGCCCACTTCAGAGGAAGGTAAGATTTTGTTTGACCCCCTTGCCCGCCATAAGACCTATAGATCAGGGTAAGCGTGACGCCGTCCTAGGACGCCGTAAAATTTAGGATCAATATCTCAGATTCCGATAGGTTCAGTGCCAAATCCCCGGATTAACCTGTATTCCCTACAGGTAGAACTATTGCTGTTCGTCAGTACACGCAAGTACACTTTAGGTGCGGACAGCACATGTTCTATAATTTGGTCATTTGTAGTACTGACAGTTCTGTACCGGTTCACTTTGTAGTTTATACATTTGCTCGCCCCTGTCTGAGCCCGAAATGTTTGATCAGGCAAGGAGCATTTCTGCTACCGGCACATGCTTGGCCTAGGGAGGTTTATTAATATCCTACTGCGCCTTGCCACGTACTGATAGGTATTTACTGCTAACCACCGCAGTAACAAAGTTCTAGAATCAAATTAGTATACCAGATCAGCTAATGTACGGTAGCAATTAACACCAATTTTCTTATCTTACAACCAGAATCTGGTATTAGTGCCGATCACGTGTGTAGTTACTAACAACGTAATTGCCCGGTTGAGTTGTGGTTAAGAAGGAGAGAGCTTTGATGTCAGGGTTGTAAGTATTAAGCCCTACAGAGAGCGACTAGCTTATTTTAGTAGCTAGCGCCCGGTATTGTTTTGGTCAGAAATCACTAAAACAGTACTAACAATGGAGTACACCAAAATTGTTTCATTCGTAACACACACACACACGCCCTAAAACATATATACCCCCCCCTTCGAGACCTACTAGTTACTAGCTTAATTGCCTTTCAGATAGGATTCTATTCTGCAGTTCTACCATTCGTAGTTTGTAAATTTGAGAGATATTGATATTTAGTTTTACGGCAAGGGAGCATTCACTTGTTTGACTGTTTTTAACCTGTCAACAGTATTGTTACTTTTGGCACTACCCCCTTTTGACTGATTGTCACTGTCAGTATTGTTACGCTAGTCTGTTAATCCACTAGCTCGTATATAAACCATATAAATGACACTGCGGCAAGTTTACGGTATTTAGGTCCGTTAGCGATAGTTAGGATTCGCTGCGTGGGGATTGTTTTCCTCGTGAGTTTGGTCTGTCACCGTAAACGGTACATCTGCCTCACCGGTTAGAGGCCGGGTATCCTGTTTTGTCTAGTACGCCCGGGCATTTGACTCGCCCACGTATTAGAATAGACACCAGGCTCCGTTCCTCGCCAGTAGTAGTTTGTGTATTTAGTATCTGTTTATTTAGACACCCTGGACTGGGATTTATTGTCAGATACTGTACGAGCCCGTAGACACTACTAGATCTTACAGTAAGATACATCGTTACTACGATCCGGTAGGCGGTATACTGCTGGACTTTTCAACTTTAATATATAAGAAACCGCCGTGGGATAAGGGATCCGGTTTAGTGTATATTATATATATATTTGTAAGCATAAAATAATGAATAAATAAAATATTATTTTAAATAAAGCTAGATCGACCTCAGAAAATATTCATATATTGCTTTCTCACTAGCTTTCGATATAATATGTATATCTTTTTCAAGGTATCTATATTCATTTCAAGCTTTTTTTGAGCTTTATTTCAAGCTTTTTTAGGTAAAACAATTTCTAGAAATTAATTGCTTCAAGATGAACCTGAGAGTTTTCGAATTCTAAATCCTAAAATATAGAATAAAGCTCAAAAAAAGCTTGAAAAATAGCTCAAAATAAAGCTTGAAAAAAGCTCAAAATAAGCTAGAAAAAACTAAAAAAAAGGCTAGAAAAAAAGCTAGAAATACAGCTCAAAAAAGCTAGAAATATAGCTCAAAAAAAGCTAGAAATACATCTCAAAAAAAGCTAGAAATAAAGCTCAAAAAAAGCTTGAAAAAAGCTAGAAATACAGCTCAAAAAAAGCTAGAAATAAAGCTAAAAAAAAGCTAGAAATACAGCTCAAAAAAATCTAGAAATAAAGCTCAAAAAAAAGCTGGAAATACAACTCAAAAAAGCTGCATGGAAACGGGCCTTGAACCTCCAGTCTCGCAAGAAAAGTATGGGGATGAATAATCTATGACTGATAAGTGCAGTAGTATACCGCTTACCGGATCCTAGTAACGATGTACCTTACTGTAGAATCCAGCAGTGTATACGGGCTCGTTCAGTATCTGACAAGAAATCCCAGTCCAGGGTGTCTAAATAAACAGATACTAAGTACTACTGGCGAGGAATGGAGCCTGATGTCTATTCTAATACTTGGGCGAATCAAATGCCCGGGGTAACTAGACAAACAGGATGCCCGGCCTCTAACCGGTGAGGCAGATGTACAGTTTACAGATACAGACCAAACTCACGGTAAAACAATCCCCGCGTAGCGAATCCTAACTATCGCTAATGGACCTAAAATACCGTAAACTTGCTGCGGTGTGATTTATATGGGTATATACAAGCTGGCGGGTCAATGACACTAGCATAAAACAATACTGCCGGCAGGAAAATAGCAGTCAAAAGGGTACCTCTATGCCTGAGTAAAACAAATACCAAATATCTCCTCAAATAATAATAGTCTATTGTAAATCAGTAGCTTAGATCTCAAGACGCGTGTATGTGTGTGTGTGTGTTACGAATAAATCAATTTTAGTGTATCGCCGTTAAACTAGGTTTTGGTGATTTTATCAAAATAACAATACCAGGTGCTAGCTACTCAAATAAGCTAGTCGCACGAAGATAATGTGGGCTCCTTAATGCGCCGTGGACATCCCTTCCCCTTGCGTTGCTGAAGCCTAACGGTCTAGGCAGCCATTCCCCGAAGCGTTTGACTGTCTCAAGATAGATACGTTAAAACTACATGTTAGAGTTTGCAGTATATTTAATGTAAGACTCATCAAATTAACTAAACTTTACAGAATAACAAAAGGCAAATTAAACTAAAAGAGGTTAAGGTATGCGAATGAGTTAACAATGTAATAAGAGAGAACCGAAGGGCAAACAGCCCCTTATATAGCAAATCCTAAGCATGGAATCAACCAGAACGTTCTACAACATTCTATGAATGCACATTGGAGCAATAAATTATCAAGTGCCCTACGATTGGTCCAACTCATCGTTCCACATGTTGTACGCACCCCATTCATTAATGAAACCGAAAATATAATAGCCCAAAATACTAGGACTAGGACTACTACTAGGAATTTACCGATCTAGATTCGAACCCCTGACCTACTTACAATGTAACCCGCGCCTTAACCTACTCGACCACTGCGCCAATGGAAACCCAGGTGAAATTATAACTATTGTAGGTAATAGGCAAATTACAACAACTACAAATCAAAGCATAATACGTCGGATTTAGAAAGTTTTTTACGTAGTACTGTAGATATCTTACTTAACAGTGAAATAATCCCACACTGCTCCATGAAAACAGTAAGTAAGACTGTTTGCACCAATTGAAATACAAAATTAATTACTAAAATATCTCTCTAAATCTAGGGTAGGGCCTAAAATATAATATAATCACTGCTTTAATCTATTGCATACTAAATATTGCTGGTACTGCGTAAATATAAAACCTTTGTACATATGTACATACAAATACAAATTTACACTCTAATATTATCGAGCTTGGTGCATAAAATATAAAAAAGGGCTTCAGTTATCCAAAATTAAACAAATTAACAAATTAATGCAAATAATTTCAAATTTTCATACAATATAATGTTACAAATACATATAAGTTCACAAAATTAAATCAGTCAAAATATAAAAAAACACAATTGCTAAAATAATTTCAAAGTGTCCTAAAGTGCCCTCCTGACGATCTTAAAAGTTCGTCTCGCTGGTCTAGATGTCTTCTCCTGAGTGCTAATCGCTATCGGTAGGCTCGCAAGCCTTCCTTTCTCCATAATCTCGCTCTTTAATGCCAACGGTAGGCTCGCAAGCCTTCCTTCCTCCACCTCGCCCCTCATTGTTTTGTCTCAATGATCTCGACCTCACCCTCTAAGATGATTGGGTGGCAGTCGAGATCGAACTGGACTCGGGCTCCGATCTGTCTGCAATTCCAGAACGCTAGGAAAAGGAACAACTGGTGTCTTGCACATCCGTCGGGTGCTTAATCCTCTAAATCCTCGTCCGATCCCAATCATGCACTTAGTAGGATCGGGTTGAGCCTCTGCGAAGCTAGAAGGAAGTTTGAGGGGCGGGACCAATCCGTCCACCGACACCTCACTCTCCAATGTCGTCAGAACCCTCATGGGTTTGGGCAAAGCGAATCCTGTCCCTCCACACGGTTCTCTAGGAAGGGAAACGGTGCCTCAGGTCATCCAGATCTGTGACTTGGAAGTCGTCCTTTCAGCGACATTCACCACTTTCTTTATCTCTTGTCCGGCCTTCTGGGCTAGAAGAATGTGAAATTGCGCATCCTCTTGGGGATGGCGTATTCTCTCGGGCAACGATGTTGCTTTAAAACCGGTTTCACGCAAGATGTTTGCCTCGTCAATCTACATGAGGTCACGCGTTTGTGATAAAATGCGATCCGGTAAGCCCAGCAATCGAATGCCAGACTCCCCGATTCCGCTGTTCGACTCACAGTTTATCTAACTCCCCAGCGGTTATCCTGTTCACCACGGTCTGAAAGTTCCATGTATTCTTGTTATCCGGGTGAACATGTAGGATGTGAACCTATCCAATGGCAATATGTCCAGCACCTCCAACAGTTCGTCGTACTGAGGCATGCCAGACACATATCCTTCTTTAGACATTATGAGAGGGTTGACGGCCCATAATCCCTGGTGCGCTCTCATGGGGAAACATCGTCGCTGCGTCGACAGATGCTTGTGTGCTAAATTTTCCCAATGGTAAAATAGCTGTCGTGTGATCTTTACTGACATATGCTTATAGGGAACGTCTCAAAGTTGGCACTCCGATGCCCTATGTCCTTTGATGTTACAGTAGGTACACTGAGCCACAAAGCGCCAACAGCTGTAGAAAGTGTGGGACCGTTGATCCCCATACCAGTTGCACACTAGGTCTGGTAGAGAGATATGCTTGGCTCCACATTTCTTGGCATGATGCCCTGTAGCATGGTGTAGCACGTGTAGCCCAGGCGAGCGCTACTGTCCATATGATAGTCTTCATCATCGGGGTCAGTCGGTATGTTCGTCTCCGTGGGTTGCGCACAAACCATGGTGTTGCTCTTCTCGAGTTCGCGGATCTCGGTTCGCGTCTTCCCCGGAAGATTCTCCTCTACCTCTATAAGCTGCCACTACGGCTCGTCGATTATCACAGACTCGGTCGGATCCTCATCGGGATGATAAGCGGTAGGCACGCGCACCTTCCATGATCCTTCCGGGTCCTTAATCTCCATGTGGCGTTCCCTGTCAAAGGGTACTAACGTCAACATTGACGGTCTGTCGATGAGGCTTCCCACATGGGTGAGATAAACGTCGCAAAAAACTCTGAATCCTGCGTGCGTGAAAAATTCACAGTGGGCGTTGGTTTTGTAAAATGGTTGAAGGAATCGGTGGAATACATCAGTATGCGTCCTTCCTCCCTCATAAACTGTATGTCCTTCGCCGAGACATAACAGATGTCGCTTAATAGTCCTAGACACTATATCGGCGATGAAACATACGTTTACCAATGATTCCAAATAGTACTGCAAGATTATCCGCAGAGTATTATACTCCCAGAAATATCCTTGCTCTATAGCCCAGAGCAACAATGGTCTAGTGCCCACATAAGTATCGATCGCACGCAATCGATCCTCCTCCTCGGGCATCCCAGCGAAGTCGCAAATAAGGTCCTCGGTATACTGGATCCGATTTTGATGATACTCCTGTCAAGTACGATGTCGTGCACGGCCTTTGGTAATTTCCTAGCTTCTATATTACAAGCTAGGTGCATGGGTTTTACAATCCACTTTATCATAGCGTGTCGTTGTGTCGTTCCTTCCGGCATCGGCATCTTTCGATCGCTCTGCTGTCGGCTGAAGACATATAGCACTCCACCTGGTGAGGCTCTGCTGGTGGCTCCCTCCTTTCGTTGTCGTAAAATATATACCCGTTCTCTCGCAGAGATCGACTCGTCGTGTCCCATTTGTTGAGTAAATCGTCGGTAAGGTTCCATATCCTTCCAATGGACTTCTCGTCATCGACGCTTATGGGTTTCCCCGTCCAATTGGTTGCGATGTCGGTGTCGGTTTCGAACGTGCCGACTCCGATCCACAATCGAATCGTCCTTGTTAGATATCCTTGCAGGATGCAAGGTGCGATATCCGTCCCCGCACGATCAACTTGCTTAAAATCGGTAATATGTGGAGGCACATTGAGTACGATTTTCTGAACTATTATTCTACGCAACTCCGCCGCCTCTAACACATTGCCAAATGTTACCGATGGGAGGAAATCCAGGTTCGAGATAATCTCTGGATGCTCCACTATGGGGATCTCGTAAGTCGTATCCTCTCTGGTCGGTATACTAATAGGAAAGTTGGTTATCCTCGTGACCGGCACTACCGCTTGGGTAGAGTTGGGTTGAGATTCTCGCATCATCTCGACGTGAGGTGTCTGTAGTCTCTGCGACAAATGCTGAGCAAAAGTAATGCTATCGGAGAGTTCGGGTGTCATTTCCTTAGGTTCGGTTTGATCGTGGGATATCCAATAGAATGATAGGCTCGCAAGCCTTCTGCTGAACTCCTCGATCTCACCTTTCTCGTGTACACCCTATACAGGCTAAGATTTTCCCGTTTCTCCTGTGTCGACTTGTTGGACTCGTCTTTTATCATACTGTAGACGTCCAGCTCGACTAGTTTGGGTTCATAAATCACAATCTCGCCTACATTCGGTCCACTCATCTTAAATGAGTGATACGGATTAGTCAAGGGGTATCTGCCTTCTTGATAACGCAGACTCTGGTGGTTTGTGCATTGCGCTAATATCGGCTCGGGGTTCTCTGGGTTCTAGCGCATAGGAATCCGTAGGCATAGGCATTGTAAATCCTCTCCGCCATTATATACGCGTATATATCGGTTACGTATCGTACATTTATCTAAACCGTTGCGTTGTACTAGAGGAAGCACAAACAGAGGTTAGATATAAGGAGACTTAGAGTTTTGTCGGCTTTTGGTTCAACTTTGCTCTAAAACACCTACCCATTTGTCTAAGATTTCGGGTTCCGCGTGATTTCGCACAGGCTCCAAATCCAAAAAAATGTGCAGATAAAAAACGACTTCGGGCAAACTAGCTGTGAGTCTAAAATACTCACTTTTTAATCCCAAACTATTTCCCAAAAATATAAAGCAGTCAATAATTACTCAGAGTAAAAATATAATAATAGTCACGACTACAGAACAAGGGCGATTTTATTTTCTAAAAAATATCGGTAGGCTCGCAAGCCTTCCATCCGCTCTTGTCCCTCACCTAATTTTAGTTCCATGTCTCTAACTGTCACTGCCAACAGGTACAGAAGTGGGCAACAATGTCATCGGCGCCTGCATAAGCAGGTGCGCTGGTGTCAAGGCAAACTGAGATAGGTTGTCGTCTGGGATCAAAGCGATGGGCCGAGTATTCAGAACCGCCTCGATTTCTATTAACAACGTCGTCAGTTGGTCATCTGTCAATATGCGTTGCGTCGGTATTCTTTTGCCATTGCCATCTTAATTGATCCAATCAACCTCTCCCAAACTCTGCCTCTCCACGGACTGTCGGAAGTGTTCCAGACAATCTTGTGAGGACGTAATTTGTTGGAGATTTGATTTTGGTCCAATTTCTTTAAGGCTCTGGAAATTTTGTTCCGCGCACCCACAAAGTTGGTCCCTTGGTCACAATGTATGGATTTTACCAATCCACGTCTAGCGATAAATCGCCGTAAGGCTAGGATAAAGGCATTGGTGGTTAGATCTGTTATGCATTCAATATGAACCGCTCTACTTGCCATGCAGGTAAAAATCAGTCCCCAATGTTTAACCTGTACCCATCCGTGTTTTGCAATTATGGGTCCAAAACAGTCTATCCCCGTTTCGGTGAATGGGGGTCTAAAGGCCTGTAACCTTGCTAGTGGTAGTTCACTCATTTCTTGGTGTCCTATCCTCGTGTGCACCTTCTTACAAATAATACAGTTGCATCCTTACCAGGCTAATCAGTACAAACCTCGAGCGTAAGTGAGATAAACAGTGGTGTCTACCTACGTGTTTGAGTTGTATGTGTGCGTCCAGTATCATAGCACGCTGTAACTCATGGTGTTGCGGTATGATGATAGGGTACCTAAAGTCTAATGCGAAGTCAATGTTTTGGAGTCTGGACTTGTGACAAAGTAAGCCCTTGTATATTATTATACTTCAACTCAAGATTGGTGAAGACTTGATCTGTTTATCGCTGTGAACTCTCGTGCAAAATATTGCAATTGATAATGTCTAATAATATCAATCTCGCAGCTACCAATTTCAGCCAAGGTTAGTCTTTGTGGAAAGTCGCATTTGCCTCTGGCATATTGTCTCAAACATTTGAGCCATGCTAACTTGCGGCATGCGTCTGTCCATGATCTAGTCAAGTTAACTATCCTGTCAACATAAGTGTTGGTGACGTCATCAGGTAAGGTGTAGTCATAGTGTGGATACTTGTTTGGACTTGGTAGGCCTGTGGGCCTTCCGGTGAGTGTCTCCCTTTGTGTAATATGTTTGTCTGAGTGCTTAAGTACCTTAATCTCCATGGTCTTACCTTTACCGTCAGCATTCAGTGGGTTGACTGAGAGTAATGGTTTCAACTCAACAGTATCAGTGTGTTCCTGTGAGCTTGCAAGCCTTCAAACCTTAGTTACACATTTACCCGTAGGCTGTAAGTCTGGTATTTTTCTTGAGCGGAGTGTGATACCTGTAGCCACACCGTTGTCATTGTGACTCAAGGAAGTCAAAGTCGGTAAGTTGGTAATGCCTAATGGGTTAGTACTAGTCCACTCCAATGGGTTAATTTTGGGGCATCCTTCCGGTGGATCGTCCATGGAAAGTCTGGTAGACAGTCTGGTGAGATGTCTGGTCAAAGGTCTGGTGGAAAATCCATCAAAATGTCTGATAATAAATCCATCGAAACGTCTGGTGGAAAATCTGGTGAGGCGTCCAGTAGACAATCTGTTGAGAGCTCCAAAAGGCAGTATGGCAAAGAATCCGGAAAATAATCTGGTGGACAGTCTGGCGAATAATCTGGCGAAACGTCTGGTGAACAATCTGGCGAAATGTCTGGTGAAATCTCCCGCGGAACATCTGGCGAAAGATTCTTTGGAACGTCTGGTCGAACGTCTGGTGAGACGTCTGGCGTAATGTCTGGTCTAATGTCCAGGTCATTGGATTTTATTCGTCCTTGTTTCCTCTTGACACTGGTGCTGACTTTAGCCTTCGACTTGACAACAGTGTCGATTTTAATCTCGGCACCTTTCGGTATGGTATTCAATGTCGCGTCGAATAACAGCGGCCATTCGTCTGATGGTCGTTGTAGGAAATCGGGTCCTTTAAACCCGTAGGACTTATTGCCCGGTTTACAAAAGTCTATGGGTGACATTCCCCATGACGCGATGTCAGTGGGGTTCAGTTTCCCTGGGCAGTGATGTCAGTCTTGTTTGAGCGACCGGTCTTGTATTTCAGCCCACCTGTTGGCCACGAAAGTCTTGAACTGAAACATTTCGTTGTTAATGTACCAAAGTACCAATGTCGCATCGGTCCAATACTTGACTTCAAGTTAGCCTTCAATTCGCGCTGAACTAGACTGACAATATTGGTGGATATGAACGTTGTATGATCGTATTGTTACTGTAGCCATTTTACCCATATTGTATATAACATTATTACCCGGTATCAGTTATCAGTTATACATTAATACACCAGTTACCACGTGTCCGCGACACTTGTTCTTTTTACCCTCTGGCGTGGTGGCAACGTTTCAGAGTTCGATTCTCACTCCTCAGCCTGTCAGCAGCAAGTCAGAGTCGCTACACGTTCTCTTCACCAGGCGACCCAGGGTCAGAGCTCCCTCTGTCGTCTTCCTGCTATCCAGTCAGCCATTACCGGTACCTACTGGCGATCCACCCACCAGTTAGGCTACTACTTACCTAACCGGTACTGCGGACTCACGCAGTACCCAACCCGATCCACCATTCACCATGGCGAATCAACACCTAAAGGCTCCACGTTTAGTTAAACTCACTACTCAGGAATCCATCACGTCATTCGAGTCCTGGCGCCAGACGTTGATTTATAGTCTGTCCCTCAACCCAGAGTTCGCGCGGTTTACCGCCGCTGGCGCAGTATGGGAGAAGGCTTCTCCTGCGAGTCCGACCCGGGGTCTCGTCGACCACGCCGCCGGTGTTCCGGACGCCCAACGACGTACTGCGCAGCAACAACTCGTCTCCCTTTAGGTCATGCTGGGCCAAATCGCCAACTACGCGCAGGTTATCGCGCATAACACCATCGTACTAAAATCAACATCTCTCTCATACGTCTGGCAGGCCCTCCGATTACATTACGGTTTTCAACGGACAGGCTCCCACTTCCTAGATTTCTCCACCATCCACCTCGAACACGAGGAACGCCATGAAGACCTTTTCCAACATCTCGCAGCGTTTTTTGATGACAACCTCCTCTCACCCCTCAGGGGCATTACCCACCACTGCGAGCTCCCCACCGCCGCCGATGAGATCTCCCCCACAGTGGAGAACTTCCTTGTGTTTACTTGGTTATGTCTCATCCACGAGGACTTACTGGCGTTGGTTAAGCAACGATATGGCTGCGAACTTCGTTCCCGCACCTTGGCTTCCGTCAAGGCCGAGATCAGCCAGGCGATGCCGTCCCTCTTGGAGGAGCTCCGCGTGTCAGCCGACGTGCGCATGTTCCGCTCCCAGACGACGGAGGTTGCCCCGCGCCACCCGAACCGCATGCGCCAGCTCGACCGCCGTAGTTTACAGAACCGCACACGACCTGCCCGGATTTGCCCCCTGTGCAAGCAGGCGCAACGCAAGGACTTCGACCACTTCCTCAGTACCTGCCCATTCCTCCCCGATCAGGATAAACAGTTCCTCGTCCGGACTCACGCCATCGATATCGCCGATTCCGCCAGTTCCAATGACGAGTTTGAGCCCCCCGATGATTCCCCAATGAGTTACAACCAACCACCAGCGGCCCGCCGAGTCGCTGTGATGCGTTCCCCTGTCTTGGAAGCCGATTATCAGTCCCGTCCACTTCGATTGCTACTCGACAGTGGCGCAGAATCCGATCTCATCCGGGAGGCGTTCACCGCCAGCTGGGCGTCCATATATCCCCGAGTAGTTGCCAGGTTCCCGAACAGGCCGATGGACAGTCTAAGATGAAGGTTACCGGCGAAACGCGTTTTGTCGTCCACCGTGGCTCGATCCCCTTCGAGTTTAACGGTCTCGTCATCCCGGAGCTCGGATGTCCCATCATTTGTGGAATGCCGTTCCTATACCGCAATGATATAACGCTACGTCCCACCCATATGACGATTACCCTACCGGACGGCACCACAATACCCTTCGGAGGCCAGCACTCAACCTCCACGCGCCCGCGAAGACCTGAGTCCACACTGGTACGTGCATCTACCCGGTCCGTCGTAGTCTGGCCAGACGTGAATCTCACTCTACCGGTAGCGAGTACCGTGCCCCTCTTACTGGCACCCCACCATCCATCTACGTCTCCATATGAGCCCTGGTTCCAACCGTTCCTTGCCAACGTGTGCGACGGTTCCTTCGCCATCCGCAATGTCACACAGATCCCCGTCAGGATCAAACGGAACTCTCACGTTTGCTTGGCAACACCCATCCAACCGGCGGCAATACCGACCACTGCCGTTGACACAGTCCCACTGCCTGCACCGCGCTCTACCCATCGCCCCAACCCCCGTTCTGTCGACGGCGTACGCTTAGACCCCGACAACATCCTCACCAGCGCTGAACGCTGCCAGTTTTCCGACGTCCTCGCCGCGCACTCCACGGTATTCGAAGCCGAGTACCCTGGATACAACGGCGCCGCGGGCCCCTACGAAGCCGTTGTCAAAATGGGACCAACTCTACCCCCTCAACAGAAAGAACGTGTACCCCAATACGGCCGCAACTGCCTCGTCGAGTTGCAGGACCGGTTCGACGAACTCGAACAACGCGGTGTCTTCGCTACACCCAACACGCTGGGGTACATGTGGAGTACCTTAGTCCCTCCTTCCTCGTCGCCAAACCTTACGGAGGAACTCGTCTTGTTACAGCCTTTAACGAGATCGCCCGGTATGCTAAACCCCAGCCATCACTCCTCCCTAGTGTCGAGTCTACCCTGCGCGAAATCGGCTCCTATAAGTTCCTCATCAAAACTGATTTAACAAGTGCGTTCTACCAGATCCCCATTAGTCGCAACTCCATGAAGTTCTGCGGTTTTGTTACACCGTTCCGCGGCGTGCGAGTCTATACCTGCTGCGCCATGGGTATGCCCGGATCCGAGACCGCCTTGGAAGAACTGATGTGCCGTGTCATTGGGGAACTCATCAAGCAGGGCGCCGTCAGTAAACTCGCAGACGATTTGTATTGTGGCGGCAACACGATAGACGAATTAGCTGCCAATTTTAACGCGCTACTCACAGCCCTCGCACGCTCTTCTTTACGTTTATCCCCCAAGAAGACCGTCATTTGCCCGCATTCCGCAACCATTCTTGGCTGGCAATGGACTGCTGGCTCCCTGACCGCGTCGTCTCAGCCCTCGCAACCTGCGATAAACCTGACACTGTCCGGTCCCTCCGTTCCTTCCTGGGATTGTATAAAGTCCTCGCGCGCGTTCTCCCCCATTGCGCAGCACTTCTCTCCGACCTCGACGAACTCGCAGTCGGCGCTTCCGCCGATATCGTTCAGTGGATGGATCCTTCGACTTGTGCATTCCGGCATGCTCAGGCCGCCCTGAAAACATGCCATACTGTGGTTCTCCCATGGCCCTCCGACGAGCTGTTCATCATCACCGATGCCGCCTCCAGCGTCGATGGACTCGGCGCTGTCTTATATATCCGCCGCGAGTCGAAACTCCTCGTCGCCGGGTTCTACTCCACGAAGTTGCGAACCCATCAATGTACGTGGCTTCCTTGTGAATTGGAAGCACTCGCTATCGCCGCAGCTGTTCATCACTTCGCCCCCTATATCACTCACGCTACTACCCGCACGTCCGTTGTCACCGATAGTAAACCCTGCGTCCAGGCATTCGCTAAACTTACTCGTGGGGCTTACTCCAACAGCCCAAGACTCACTACCTTCCTCGCCACGGTGAGCCAGTTCTCCCTCCTCGTGGTCCATATCCAGGGTTCGCGCAACCTACCAGCCGACTTCCAAAGTCGCAGTATTCCCGAGTGTGTTAATCCACAGTGCCAGGTCTGTGACTTCGTTAATCAGCTTGCCGACGAACCCATCATCCGTGCGGCGGGTCTCACCAAAGACCCCCCCCCCCCTCTAGCGCGTCCCTTGTACGCCACCCATAGTACCTGGCTCGTCACCCAGCCGGAATGCGTATCTATCCGTCGCACCAAGGCGCACCTCGCACAGGGCACGCATCCCTCCAAGAAGGAGACGACCATCCGCGACGTTAAGCAGTACATCGGCTGCGCGTCCATCGCCATGGACGGACTCCTCGTTGTTCCTCGACACACCGCGTTCTCGACCCCACGGGAAATGATCGTTGTCCCTCGCCATGCGCTCTCTGGTCTCCTTACATCACTGCACCTCGAGTTGCAGCACCCGTCGCGTACCCAGCTGCGCGTTACATTTCTGCGGTACTTCTACGCCCTCGACATGGAAGAAGCCATCACATCCATCCACTCGCAGTGTGCCCAATGCGCCGCGCTGCATTCCGCCCCACGGCGATCCATCGAGCAGTCGTCCGGTGACCCTCCGGCCGCCATCGGAATCGCATTCGCTGCCGATGTCATCCGTCGCCATCGACAGTTCATACTCATCCTCCGCGAAACCGCCTCGTCGTACTCTGCTGCCATGTTCCTCTCAGTTGAACAACACACAACGTTGCGGGATGGCCTCCTCACGTTGTGCGTCGGTGTGTGCCCCCTTAGCGGCCCCCACGCAGTCATCCGTACCGATCCCGCACCCGGATTCCGTGCGTTAGTCGGCGACAAGGTTTTATCCACCCACCATATCCGTATTGAGTTGGGTCGCGCCAAAAATAAAGACAAAAATCTGGTCGCGGAACACGCCGTCCGCGAATTAGAAGACGAGCTCCTTAAACTCCATCCCTCCGGGGTACCCTACTCCGTTGTGTCTCTCGCCCTCGCCGTCGCCCGGTTAAATGCGCGTATCCGGTCGAGCGGCGTATCCGCCCGAGAAATTCTGCTCCAACGTGATCAGTTTACTGGCGCTCAACTCCCCCTCATCGATTCTGAGCTTATCGACCAGCAACATCGCCGTCGTTTGGCCAATCATCCCCATAGTGCACAGTCCAAAAATCCGCATCCCAGTAGCTCCGCTAGAGATACTCCGTTAGAAGTAGGAGATATCGTCTACCTCCACGTCGATTCGCCGCAACTACAGGGCCGACCCCGGTACATTGTAGCGACAACGGACCAATCCTGGGTAAGTGTCCGGAAGTTCGTCGGTCGCCAACTGCGTTCGCAGGCCTATCGGGTTCCGCGGTCCGAATGTTATCGCGTACCCTACCGCGATACCTTGGTAGCTGCGGTCAACGAACCCTCGTCCAACGACGATGACGAGGGGTCGGCGGGTCTACCTTCCTCGCGACCAGCCGACACCGAACCGCTGGGTGAGCGACATTACCAGGCCTCTCCTCCGGTACCTTCTGTGCTTCCAACTACACCCTCTCCGGCACCAGCGCGCTCCCCATCACCCTCTCCGTCCCTAGACGAGGTGTTCCTCGGGTTCGACGATGTGGACAACGTTCCTCCACACACCCGGCATCCTCAGCGTCATACGCGCCCACCAGACTACTATGGGTTTCCTCCACCATGATTACACTACAATACTAAAGTTTTCCTACGTATTTATGGTATCCCATGCGTTACAGCGGCCATTACTATTGGCTCTTAGTTTGTTTGCTTATTTGTATCCCTTTAGTATAGAGTTCTGTTTTTTTTGTCAGTCTGTTACAATCCGCTATAAACTCGTCGTAGTATTTGAGAAACTGACTGATCTTGTCCGTACGAAACTGAAAATAATTTAGCTAGGCGTCTTCATGCGTTGTCCATTCTATATGTAGTATTATTAGTAGGAAAGCCGATCGTTGGTTAAATGTCCTTATTTAATTGTGCATACAGTTGTAGTATAACACGTACCATGTTATAGCTGTTGGTCGCAGTTGGTCTGTAAATGACTGGGTTATGCAGCACATCACAGGTTTAACTGGTAACGGTTTACTCACCTGTTTGACTGTCATGAATACAGGTTTGTCCCTCTCTACAAGTAAACTATGGCTTACAGTAGGTGGACTACTTACCTTACCTGCTAAAATCGGCGATGAAGTCGCTCTTGGCTGCGGAATTGATTCCAATATAACAAACCTATTTTCTTGCATTGATTGCACAGGCGATATCTCATTCGGCTTTACAACTATGATCGGTTTTACTGGAGTCGTGGGATTGAGCATAGGAATAACTTGGGGAAAACGTTGACAGTAATCCTCAACAAACTCCTCTCCTCTATATATCGCTCCCACACTTTCTGCCTCAATTCGCTTCTGAATTCCATGATATCTAGTCCCCATACGATCCAATGCAGACAAGTCATGTCCAGTTCGAGACCTTATAGATCTATCTCTCGCGTCGACCTCGAGGTCCTCTTGTGCGTTCGCTAACTCACGTGATCTACGATTTAGTTCGAACAGGAGCTGCATCTCTCTTTCGCGTCGGTTGGCCTACAGCTGTTGCGACGCTAACTCCGCTTCATGAATACCTAAACGAGCTCTTATTTGTCGCGCCTCCAACTCGGCACGAGCGACAGATGCCGCTTTCTTCCGTGCTAACTCAGCTGTATTTGCCGTAGCTTGCCGCACTAACTTCTCCGCTGTTGTCCGTCGGGCTAACTCCTCCGCCGCTGCTGTTGCAGCAACTTCTTGCGCTATGTCTTCTTCCAGTCTCTACATTTCTGATGCTCCAACTTCGGCTTGGGCCTGGAGTTGCGCCATTTTCGCTATGTCTTCCCTACGTTGTCTATCTCCCTCGATAGAAATCTGTGCCATCTGGCGTTATTCTTCTTCCTCGTCGACTTGTTGTTGGCGTGTGACCTCCTGTTGTTTCTGAGTAATTACAGACGCTGTCCTACTAATGTCGCCAACATCGCTCCATACACTATCGAACGATCTATCCAGAGGAGGAATTTGGTAGGCTCACGTGCCTCCCGTAGTAAGAACTTCCGTTGTCCCTCTCGGTACAACTTCCGGTTCTTAGATCGGACTATATACTTACTATATATTACTCTTACTATATATTTAATAAGAGTATCTCCTACTGGTGCTACAATAGCGAATAACATATATATTAATATATATATATCCTACTGATAA
Organism: Nemertoderma westbladi; assembly: GCA_032718475.1. Classification (NCBI taxonomy): domain Eukaryota; kingdom Metazoa; phylum Xenacoelomorpha; order Nemertodermatida; family Nemertodermatidae; genus Nemertoderma; species Nemertoderma westbladi. The sequence continues at coordinate 18,709 of JAUCBJ010008467.1, read as the reverse complement.
GTCCAGTAGTATACCGGATCCTAGTAACGAAGTACCTTACTGTAGAATCCAGCAGTGTATACGGGCTCGTACAGTATCTGAAAAGAAATCCCAGTCCAGGATGTCAAAATAAACAGATACTAAGTCTAACTATCGCTAATGGACCTAAAATACCGTAAACTTGTTGTGGTGTGATTTATATGGGTATATACGAGCTAGCGGGTCAACGACACTAGCTTAAAACAATACTGCCAACAGGGAAATAGCAGTCAAAAGGGTGCCTCTATGCCTGAGTAAAACAAATACCAAATATCTCCTCAAATAATAATAGCCTATTGTAAATCAGTATCTTAGATCTCAAGACGTATGTGTGTGTGTGTGTTACAAATAAAACAATTTTGGTGTATCGCCGTTATACTAGGTTTTGGTGATTTTATCAAAATAACAATACCGGGTCCTAGCTACTTGTATAAGCTAGTCGCATGCTGCAGGTGCAATACTTACAAACTGACGTCAAAAGGGCTCTCCTCCTTCATTCACAACTCAACCGGGCAACTACGGTGTTAGTAACTACGCCCGTGATCGGCACTGATACCAGATTCTGATTGTAAGATAATGAAATAGGTGTTAATTTACTACCATACCTATAGATCTGGTATATAAATTTGATTCTAGAACTTTGTTACTGTGGTGGACTGCAGTAAATACCTATCAGTACGTGGCAAGGACGGGGTAGGATCTTAGTAAACCTCCCTTAGCCAAACGTGTGCAGGTAGCAGAAAGCTGCCTCTTGCCTGATCAAATACTTTGGAATCAGACTGGTCAGTCAATCTATAAAGCATACAGAGCTGGTACTGTACTGTCAGTACTGCAAATCACCAAATTATAGAGCGTGCTATTCGCACCTAAGTGTTCTTGCACGTACTGATGAACAGCAACAGCTCGCACCTGTTCAGCTGCTCGCACCATATTTAATCCTAAATTTTATGGCATCCCAGGATGACGTCATGCTTTACCCTGATCTAAAGGTCTTACGGAGGGCAAGGGCATCGAACAAAGTCTTACCTTCCTCAGATGTGGGCGCTTTCAGGCAGCAAGGCATACTCTCAAATGGGTGGGCTAAGATAATGTGGGCTCCTTAATGCGTTGTGGACATCCCTTCCCCTTGCGTTGCTGAAGCCAAACGGTTTAGGCAGCCATTCCCCGAAGCATTTGGCTGTCTCAAGATAGATATGTTAAAACTACATGTTAGAGTTTGGGGTATATTTAACGTAAGACTTATCAAATTAACTAAACTTTACAGAATAACAAAAGGCAAATTAAACTAAAAGATAGGTTAAGGTAAGCGAAAGAGTTAACAATGTAACTAGTGACGGGCCTAGCGGCCCGATAAGGAACCGACTTTTTATTTTATTAAATAAAAGAGACAACGAGAATTAGTATAGAACTAATAATTATCTAAAAATACAATCATATTTCATACAATAATTATTAATAAATTCGATGTATTATTAGTTGCTCAATTCTAGAACAAAATCGACCTGCAAATAGTGAAGACCTCGTTTTAGAATTTCGAAACCACGCTGGTGCGATATCGTGTTTAGTTAATAAATTGAAAACTCCATCAATTCATGTGCAATCAGTAATAAGAAATCGCTATAAATGTAATTAAATAAAAATTATTCTTGAAAAATTTTCCTCAAAAAGTATGATGTCTTGGCATTGGTGACGCGAAACTAGGCTAGTGAGATTCAGGATATTGCGTTTAATATAAAAATCGAAAACGCTATCGAATTCCGTAAAGGCGTTAATAAAATACTGAAACTTTTTTGAAATTTGTAAAATTCTAGAACTAGAAAAAATTAATTTTTGAACGGTGCTGTTTGGGGTTTCGAAAAATGGATAGGCTGAAAGAGGACGTCGAATTAAGTTGAAAAATAAAAACCCCATCGAATTTGGACAAAGCGTTCCGGAGTTATAGCGGATCGAAAAAAATTGACCCCCCCCCCCCCCCCCCAGTCGCCAAAAATTTACAGTAATTTAAAATTTTGCAAAAAAAATTTTTTGCGTTATTATTGATGGCGAATCGATTGGCAGTACTGGCTATGAAAAAATTTTTTTGAAATTTTTGGTCAGAAAAAAAAACATGGAAAAAGTATCTTTTTAAAAAGATTTGATGTCTTTGCCTATCTATGGTCAGAGAATGATCCAACTCTGTAACTTGGCAATCGCTCAAATCCATTCAGCTGAATGGCACAGTAGAGTAAACTAAAGTATATTCCCTATACAATGTTCTGAAGGGGAGACTGACAGAGAGTCCAACAATAAAACATTTTGCAATAATGTTGACATTAATGTAGCCAACTCACTGTGTACTTAAGTCATTCAGCTTACATTAGCAGAGGGAGATATTCCCATAGAGTGCGCATTGGGAAGACTAATTCAGCTGAGGCAATAATAGATTTCAAACTAAACCAACCTGTTAATATTTGCTTTGACAGAGTGTCCTAGGGCCTAAACAAACAGTATGGGTGTACTAAGTACAATAATCTTGGCAACCTCATCGATTTATACTAAGCCTTGTGTAGAAATCCATTACATAAGCCATTTTTCATCACGACACCAGCTGTTATTGGTGTTATTTTACCATTGCGCCTATGGCGTTTTTTCGTTTATGTCTATTTTTCGAGCCCACGGCTCATGGACGAAATAGCGGAACATACCAGGGACCTTAGAATCGCGGTATCCAGCCGCTGTGAAAATTTCATCAAAATCGTTAGAGTAGTTTTGGCTATAGATTAACCAGCCAGTCAGCCAGTCAGCCAGTCAATCAATCAGCCAACAATTCTTACAGTAACTAGTGACGGGCCTAGCGGCCCGATAAGGAACCGACTTTTTATTTTATTAATTAAAAGAGACAACGAGAATTAGTATAGAACTAATAATTATGTAAAAATACAATCATATTTCATACAATAATTATTAATAAATGCAATCTATTATTAGTTGCTCAATTCTAGAACAAAATCGACCTGCAACTAGTGAAGACATCGTCTTGGAATTTCGAAACCACGCTGGTGCGATGCGCGATATCGTGTTTAGTTAATAAATTGAAAACTCCATCAATTCATGTGCAACCAGGAATAAGAAATCGCGATAAATGTAATTAAATAAAAATTATTCTAGAAAAATTTTCCTCAAAAAGTATGAAGTCTTGGCGTTGGTGACGCGAAACTAGGCTAGTGAGATTCAGGATATTGCGTTTAATATAAAAATCGAAAACGCTATCGAATTCCGTAAAGGCGTTAATAAAATACTGCAACTTTTTTGAAATTTGTAAAATTCTAGAACTAGAAAAAATTAAATTTTGAACGGCGCTGTTTGGGGTTTCGAAACATGGATAGGCTGAAAGAGGACATCGAATTAAGTTGAAAAATAAAAACCCCATCGAATTTGGACAAAGCGTTCCGGAGTTATAGCGGATCGAAAAAAATTGACCCCCCCCAGTCGCCAAAAATTTACAGTAATTTAAAATTTTGCAAAAAAAATTTTTTGCGTTATTTTTGATGGCGAATCGATTGGCAGTACTGGCTACGAATAATTTTTTTTGAAATTTTTGGTCAGAAAAAAAAACATGGAAAAATTATATTTTTAAAAAGATTTGTCTTTGCCTATGGTCAGAGAATGATCCAACTCTGTAACTTGGCAATCGCTCAAATCCATTCAGCTGAATGGCACAGTAGAGTAAACTAAAGTAAATTCCCTATACAATGTTCTGAAGGGGAGACTGACAGAGAGTAATCCAACAATAAAACATTTTGCAATAATGTTGGCATTAATGTAGCCAACACACTGTGTACTTAAGTCATTCAGCTTACATTAGCAGAGTGAGATATTCTCATAGAATGCATTGGGAAGAGTAATTCAGCTGAGGCGATAATAGATTTCTAACTAAACCAACCAGTTAATATTTGCTTTGACAGAGTGAGTGTCCTAGGGCCTAAACAAACAGTATGGGTGTACTAAGTACAATAATCTTGGCAACCTCATCGATTTATACTAAGCCTTGTGTAGAAATCCATTACATAAGCCATTTTTCATCACGACACCAGCTGTTATTGGTGTTATTTTACCATTGCGCCTATGGCGTTTTTTCGTTTATGTCTATTTTTCGAGCCCACGGCTCATGGACGAAATAGCGGAACATACCAGGGACCTTAGAATCGCGGTATCCAGCCGCTGTGAAAATTTCATCAAAATCGTTAGAGTAGTTTTGGCTATAGATTAACCAGCCAGCCAGCTCAGCCAACAATTCTTACAGTAATGAACCTCTCGGTTCCTAACTAGTGACGGGCCTAGCGGCCCGATAAGGAACCGACTTTTTATTTTAAATAAAAGAGACAACGAGAATAAATATAGAACTAATCATTATGTAAAAATACAATCATATTTCATACAATAATTATTAATAAATTCAATCAATTATTAGTTGCTCAATTCTAGAACAAAAACGACATGCAACTAGTGAAGACCTCGTTTTGGAATTTCGAAACCACGCTGGTGCGATGCGCGATATCGTGTTTAGTTAATAAATTGAAAACTCCATCAATTCATGTGCAACCAGTAATAAGAAATCGCGATAAATGTAATTAAATAAAAATTATTCTAGAAAAATTTTCCTCAAAAAGTATGAAGTATTGGCATTGGTGACGCGAAACTAGGCTAGTGAGATTCAGGATATTGCGTTTAATATAAAAATCGAAAACGCTATCAAATTCCGTAAAGGCATTAATAAAATACTGCAACTTTTTTGAAATTTGTAAAATTCTAGAACTAGAAAAAATTAATTTTTGAACGGTGCTGTTTGGGGTTTCGAAAAATGGATAGGCCTAAAGAGGACGTCGAATTAAGTTGAAAAATAAAAACCCCATCGAATTTGGACAAAGCGTTCCGGAGTTATAGCGGATCGAAAAAAATTGACCCCCCCCAGTCGCCAAAAATTTACAGTAATTTAAAATTTTGCAAAAAAAATTTTTTGCGTTATTTTTGATGGCGAATCGATTGGCAGTACTGGCTACAAAAAAAATTTTTTGAAATTTTTGGTCAGAAAAAAAACATGGAAAAAGTATATTTTTAAAAAGATTTGATGTCTTTGCCTATGGTCAGAGAATGATCCAACTCTGTAACTTGGCAATCGCTCAAATCCATTCAGCTGAATGGCACAGTTAGAGTAAACTAAAGTAAATTCCCTATACAATGTTCTGAAGGGGAGACTGACAGAGAGTAATTCAACAATAAAACATTTTGCAATAATGTTGGCATTAATGTAGCCAACACACTACTGCATACTAAACCGTCATTCAGCTTACATTAGCAGAGGGAGAAACTTGGATACTCAACTAGAATGCATTGGGAAGAGTTATTCAGCTGAGGCAATAATAGATTTCAAACTAAACCAACCAGTTTATATTTGCTTTGACAGGGCCTAAACAAACAGTATGGGTGTACTGAGTACAATAATCTTGGCAACCTCATCGATTTATACTAAGCCTTGTGTAGAAATCCATTACATAAGCCATTTTTCATCACGACACCAGCTGTTATTGGTGTTATTTTACCATTGCGCCTATGGCGTTTTTTCGTTTATGTCTATTTTTCGAGCCCACGGCTCATGGACGAAATAGCGGAACATACCAGGGACCTTAGAATCGCGGTATCCAGCCGCTGTGAAAATTTCATCAAAATCGTTAGAGTAGTTTTGGCTATAGATTAGCCAGTCAGCCAGTCAATCAGCCAACAATTCTTACAGTAATGAACCTCTCGGTTCCTGATAATGAACCTCTCGGTTCCTAACTAGTGACGGGCCTAGCGGCCCGATAAGGAACCGACTTTTTATTTTAAATAAAAGAGACAACGAGAATTAGTATAGAACTAATAATTATGTAAAAATACAATCATATTTCATACAATAATTATTAATAAATTCGATCTATTATTAGTTGCTCAATTCTAGAACAAAATCGACCTGCAACTAGTGAAGACCTCGTTTTGGAATTTCGAAACCACGCTGGTGCGATGCGCGATATCGTGTTTAGTTAATAAATTGAAAACTCCATCAATTCATGTGCAACCAGTAATAAGAAATCGCGATAAATGTAATTAAATGAAAATTATTCTAGAAAAATTATCCTCAAAAAGTATGAAGTCTTGGCGTTGGTGACGCGAAACTAGGCTAGTGAGATTCAGGATATTGCGTTTAATATAAAAATCGAAAACGCTATCGAATTCCGTAAAGGCGTTAATAAAATACTGCAACTTTTTTGAAATTTGTAAAATTCTAGAACTAGAAAAAATTAAATTTTGAACGGCGCTGTTTGGGGTTTGGAAACATGGATAGGCTGAAAGAGGACATCGAATTAAGTTGAAAAATGAAAACCCCATCGAATTTGGACAAAGCGTTCCGGAGTTATAGCGGATCGAAAAAAATTGACCCCCCCCCCCCAGTCGCCAAAAATTTACAGTAATTTAAAATTTTGCAAAAAAAATTTTTTGCGTTATTTTTGATGGCGAATCGATTGGCAGTACTGGCTACGAAAAAATTTTTTTTGAAATTTTTGGTCAGAAAAAAAAACATGGAAAAAGTATATTTTTAAAAAGATTTGATGTCTTTGCCTATGGTCAGAGAATGATCCAACTCTGTAACTTGGCAATTGCTCAAATCCATTCAGCTGAATGGCACAGTAGAGTAAACTAAACTAAATTCCCTATACAATGTTCTGAAGGGGAGACTGACAGAGAGTAATCCAACAATAAAACATCTTGCAATAATGTTGGCATTAATGTAGCCAACTCACTGTGTACGTAACAGTCATTCAGCTTACATTAGCAGAGTGAGATATTCCCATAGATTGCATTGGGAAGAGTAATTCAGCTGAGGCGATATTAGATTTCAAACTAAACCAACCAGTTCATAATGTTTGCTTTGACAGAGAGTGGTGGCCTATACAAACAGTATGGGTGTACTGAGTATAATAATCTTGGCAACCTCATCGATTTATTACTAAGCCTTCTGTAGAAATGCATTACATAAGCCATTTTTCATCACGACACCAGCTGTCATGGGTGTTATTTTACCATTGCGCCTATGGCGTTTTTTTGTTTATGTCTATTTTTCGAGCCCACGGCTCATGGACGAAATAGCGGAACATACCAGGGACCTTAGAATCGCGGTATCTAGCCGCTGTGAAAATTTCATCAAAATCGTTAGAGTAGTTTTGGCTGTAGATTAGTCAGTCAGTCAGTCAGCCAGCCAGTCTCGAGCAATTCTTACAGTAATGAACCTCTCGGTTCCTAACTAGTGACGGGCCTAGCGGCCCGATAAGGAACCGACTTTTTATTTTAAATAAAAGAGACAACGAGAATTAGTATAGAACTAATAATTATGTAGAAATACAATCATATTTCATACAATAATTATTAATAAATTCGATCTATTATTAGTTGCTCAATTCTAGAACAAAATCGACCTGCAACAAGTGAAGACCTCGTTTTGGAATTTCGAAACCACGCTGGTGCGATGCGCGATATCGTGTTTAGTTAATAAATCGAAAACTCCATCAATTCATGTGCAACCAGTAATAAGAAATCGCGATAAATGTAATTAAATAAAAATTATTCTAGAAAAATTTTCCTCAAAAAGTATGAAGTCTTGGCATTGGTGACGCGAAACTAGGCTAGTGAGATTCAGGATATTGCGTTTAATATAAAAATCGAAAACGCTATCGAATTCCGTAAAGGCGTTAATAAAATACTGCAACTTTTTTGAAATTTGTAAAATTCTAGAACTAGAAAAAATTAATTTTTGAACGGCGCTGTTTGGGTTTTCGAAACATGGTTAGGCTGAAAGAGGACATCGAATTAAGTTGAAAAATGAAAACCCCATCGAATTTGGACAAAGCGTTCCGGAGTTATAGCGGATCAAAAAAAATTGACCCCCCCCAGTCGCCAAAAATTTACAGTAATTTAAAATTTTGCAAAAAAAATTTTTTGCGTTATTTTTGATGGCGAATCGATTGGCAGTACTGGCTACGAAAAATTTTTTTTGAAATTTTTGGTCAGAAAAAAAAACATGGAAAAAGTATATTTAAAAAAAGATTTGATGTCTTTGCCTATGGTCAGAGAATTATCCAACTCTGTAACTTGGCAATCGCTCAAATCCATTCAGCTGAATGGCACAGTAGAGTAAACTAAAGTATATTCCCTATACAATGTTCTGAAGGGGAGACTGACAGAGAGTCCAACAATAAAACATTTTGCAATAATGTTGACATTAATGTAGCCAACTCACTGTGTACTTAAGTCATTCAGCTTACATTAGCAGAGTGAGATATTCCCATAGAATGCATTGGGAAGAGTAATTCAGCTGAGGCAATAATAGATTTCAAACTAAACCAACCAGTTAATATTTGCTTTGACAGAGTGTCCTAGGGCCTAAACAAACAGTATTGGTGTACTAAGTGAATAATCTTGGCAACCTCATCGATTTATACTAAGCCTTGTGTAGAAATCCATTACGTAAGCCATTTTTCATCACGACACCAGCTGTTATTGGTGATATTTTACCATTGCGCCTATGGCGTTTTTTCGTTTATGTCTATTTTTCGAGCCCACGGCTCATGGACGAAATAGCGGAACATACCAGGGACCTTAGAATCCGGTCAGCCAGCCGCTGTGAAAATTTCATCAAAATCGTTAGAGTAGTTTTGGCTATAGATTAGCCAGCCAGTCAGCCAGTCAATCAGCCAACAATTCTTACAGTAATGAACCTCTCGGTTCCTAATTTCGAGCCCACGGCTCATGGACGAAATAGCGGAACATATCAGGGACCTTAGAATCGCGGTATCCAGCCGCTGTGAAAATTTCATCAAAATCGTTAGAGTAGTTTTGGCTATAGATTAGCCAGCCAGCCAGTCAATCAATCAGCCAACAATTCTTACAGTAATGAACCTCTCGGTTCCTAACTAGTGACGGGCCTAGCGGCCCGATAAGGAACCGACTTTTTATTTCAAATAAAAGAGACAACGAGAATTAGTATAGAACTAATAATTATGTAAAAATACAATCATAATTCATACAATAATTAATTATTAATAAATTCGATCTATTATTAGTTGCTCAATTCTAGAACAAAATCGACCTGCAACTAGTGAAGACCTCGTTTTGGAACGCTGGTGCGATACGCGATATCGTGTTTAGTTAATAAATTGAAAACTCCATCAATTCATGTGCAACCAGCAATAAGAAATCGCGATAAATGTAATTAAATAAAAATTATTCTAGAAAAATTTTCCTCAAAAAGTATGAAGTCTTGGCATTGGTGACGCGAAACTAGGCTAGTCAGATTCAGGATATTGCGTTTAATATAAAAATCGAAAACGCTATCGAATTCCGTAAAGGCGTTAATAAAATACTGCATCTTTTTTGAAATTTGTAAAATTCTAGAACTAGAAAAAATTAATTTTTGAACGGCGCTGTTTGGGGTTTCGAAACATGGATAGGCTGAAAGAGTACATCGAATTAAGTTGAAAAATAAAAACCCCATCGAATTTGGACAAAGCGTTCCGGAGTTATAGCGGATCGAAAAAAATTGACCCCCCCCCCATTCGCCAAATTGACAGTGATTTAAAATTTTGCAAAAAAAATTTTTTGCGTTATTTTTGATGGCGAATCGATTGGCAGTACTGGCTACGAAAATTTTTTTTTTGAAATTTTTGGTCAGAAAAATAAACATGTAAAAAGTATATTTTTAAAAAGATTTGTCTTTGCCTATGGTCAGAGAATGATCCAACTCTGTAACTTGGCAATCGCTCAAACCCATTCAGCTGAATGGCACAGTAGAGTAAACTAAAGTAAATTCCCTATAAAATGTTCTGAAGGGGAGACTGACACAGAGTAATCCAACAATAAAACATTTTGCAATAATGTTGGCATTAATGTAGCCAACACACTGTGTACTAAGTCATTCAGCTTACATTAGCAGAGTGAGATATTCCCATAGAATGCATTGGGAAGAGTAATTCAGCTGAGGCGATAATAGATTTCAAACTAACCCAACCAGCTAATAATTATGTAAAAATACAATCATATTTCATACAATAATTATTAATAAATTCGATCTATTATTAGTTGCTCAATTCTATAACAAAATCGACCTGCAACTAATGAAGACCTCGTTTTGGAATTTTGAAACCTCGCTGGTGCGATGCGCGATATCGTGTATAGTTAATAAATTGAAAACTCCATCAATTCATGTGCAACCAGTAATAAGAAATCGCGATAAATGTAATTAAATAAAAATTATTCTAGAAAAAAAAAGTCTTGGCAAAGAAGTCTTGGCATTGGTGACGCGAAACTAGGCTAGTGAGATTCAGGATATCGCGTTTAATATAAAGATCGAAAACGCTGTCGAATTCCGTAAAGGCGTTAATAAAATACTGCAACTTTTTTGAAATTTGTAAAATTCTAGAAGTATAAAAAATTAATTTTTGAACAGCGCTGTTTGGGGTTTCGAAACATGGATAGGCTGAAAGAGGACATTGAATTAAGTTGAAAAATAAAAACCCCATCGAATTTGGAGAAAGCGTTCCGGAGTTATAGCGGATCGAAAAAAATTGACCCCCCCCCCCCCCCCAGTCGCCAAAAATTTACAGTAATTTAAAATTTTTCAAAAAATTTTTTTGCGTTATTTTTGATGGCGAATCGATTGGCAGTACTGGCTACGAACAAATTTTTTTTTTAATTTTTGGTCAGAAAAAAAACATGGAAAAATTATATTTTTAAAAAGATTTGTCTTTGCCTATGGTCAGAGAATGATCCAACTCTGTAACTTGGCAATCGCTCAAATCCATTCAGCTGAATGGCACAGTAGAGTAAACTAAAGTAAATTCCCTATACAATGTTCTGAAGGGGAGACTGACAGAGAGTAATCCAACAATAAAACATTTTGCAATAATGTTGGCATTTATGTAGCCAACACACTGTGTACTTAAAGTCATTCAGCTTACATTAGCAGAGTGAGATATTCTCATAGAATGCATTGGGAAGTGTAATTCAGCTGAGGCGATAATAGATTTCTAACTAAACCAACCAGTTAATATTTGCTTTGACAGAGTGTCCTAGGGCCTAAACAAACAGTATGGGTGTACTAAGTACAATAATCTTGGCAACCTCATCGATTTATACTAAGCCTTGTGTAGAAATCCATTACATAAGCCATTTTTCATCACGACACCAGCTGTTATTGGTGTTATTATACCATTGCGCCTATGGCGTTTTTTCGTTTATGTCTATTTTTCGAGCCCACGGCTCATGGACGAAATAGCGGAACATACCAGGGACCTTAGAATCGCGGTATCTAGCCGCTGTGAAAATTTCATCAAAATCGTTAGAGTAGTTTTGGCTGTAGATTAGCCAGCCAGCCAGCCAGCCAGCCAGCCAGTCAATCAGCCAACAATTCTTACAGTAATGAACCTCTCGGTTCCTAACTAGTGACGGGCCTAGCGGCCCGATAAGGAACCGACTTTTTATTTCAAATAAAAGAGACAACGAGAATTATTATAGAACTAATCATTATGTAAAAATACAATCATATTTCATACAATAATTATTAATAAATTCAATCTATTATAAGTTGCTCAATTCTAGAACAAAAACGACATGCAACTAGTGAAGACCTCGTTTTGGAATTTCGAAACCACGCTAGTGCGATGCGCGATATCGTGTTTAGTTAATAAATTGAAAACTCCATCAATTCATGTGCAACCAGTAATAAGAAATCGCGATAAATGTAATTAAATAAAAATTATTCTAGAAAACTTTTCCTCTAAAAGTATGAAGTCTTGGCATTGGTGACGCGAAACTAGGCTAGTGAGATTCAGGATATTGCGTTTAATACAAAAATCGAAAACGCTATCGAATTCCGTAAAGGCGTTAATAAAATACTGCAACTTTTTTGAAATTTGTAAAATTCTAGAACTAGAAAAAATTAATTTTTGAACGGTGCTGTTTGGGGTTTCGAAAAATGGATAGGCTGAAAGAGGACGTCGAATTAAGTTGAAAAATAAAAACCCCATCGAATTTGGACAAAGCGTTCCGGAGTTATAGCGGATCGAAAAAAATTGACCCCCCCCCCCCCAGTCGCCAAAAATTGACAGTAATTTAAAATTTAGCAAAAAAAATTTTTTGCGTTATTTTTGATGGCGAATCGATTGGCAGTACTGGCTACAAAAATTTTTTTTTGAAATTTTTGGTCAGAAAAAAAACATGGAAAAAGTATCTTTTTAAAAAGATTTGATGTCTTTGCCTATGGTCAGAGAATGATCCAACTCTGTAACTTGGCAATTGCTCGAATCCATTCAGCTGAATGGCACAGTAGAGTAAACTAAACTAAATTCCCTATACAATGTTCTGAAGGGGAGACTGACAGAGAGTAATCCAACAATAAAACATTTTGCAATAATGTTGGTCTTAGCCTTACAGAGTATCAGTATAAGGCTGAGTAAACATTCCACCTTATAAGCATACAGCCTCCACAGTATTAATGTTGGCATTAATGTAGCTGATACACTGTATACCTAATAGTCATTCAGCAGGGGGAAGAGTTATTCAGCTGAGGCGGTAATAGATTGCAAACTAAACCAACCAGTTGGCAGCCTCATCGATTTATACTAAGCCTGTGTAGAACCACAAACTAAATCAACCAGTTAATATTTGCTGTGACAGAGACTGAGGGCCTAAACAAACAGTATGGGTGTACTAAGTACAATAATCTTGGCAACCTCATCGATTTATATACTAAGCCTTGTGTAGAAATCCATTACATAAGCCATTTTTCATCACGACACCAGCTGTTATTGGTGTTATTTTACCATTGCGCCTATGGCGTTTTTTCGTTTATGTCTATTTTTCGAGCCCGCGGCTCATGGACGAAATAGCGGAACATACCAGGGACCTTAGAATCGCGGTATCTAGCCGCTGTGAAAATTTTATCAAAATCGTTAGAGTAGTTTTGGCTGTAGATCAGCCAGCCAGTCAGTCAGCCAGTCAATCAGCAAACAATTCTTACAGTAACTAGCGGCCCGATAAGGAACCGACTTTTTATTTCAAATAAAAGAGACAACGAGAATTATTATAGAACTAATAATTATGTAAAAATACAATCATATTTCATACAATAATTATTAATAAATTCGATCTATTATTAGTTACTCAATTCTAGAACAAAATCGCCCTGCAACTAGTGAAGACCTCGTTTTGGAATTTCGAAACCACGCTGGTGCGATGCTCGATATCGTGTTTAGTTAATAAATTGAAATCTCCATCAATTCATGTGCAACCAGTAATAAGAAATCGCGATAAATGTAATTAAATAAAAATTATTCTAGAAAAATTTTCCTCAAAAAGTATGAAGTCTTGGCGTTGGTGACGCGAAACTAGGCTAGTGAGATTCAGGATATTGCGTTTAATATAAAAATCGAAAACGCTATCGAATTCCGTAAAGGCGTTAATAAAATACTGAAACTTTTTTGAAATTTGTAAAATTCTAGAACTGGAAAAAATTAATTTTTGAACGGCGCTGTTTGGGGTTTGGAAACATGGATAGGCTGAAAGAGGACATCGAATTAAGTTGAAAAATGAAAACCCCATCGAATTTGGACAAAGTGTTCCGGAGTTATAGCGGATCGAAAATAATTGACCCCCCCCCCAGTCGCCAAAAATTTACAGTAATTTAAAATTTTGCAAAAAAAATTTTTTGCGTTATTTTTTATGACGAATCGATTGGCAGTACTGGCTACGAAAAATCTTTTTTGAAATTTTTGGTCAGAAAAAAAAACATGGAAAAAGTATATTTTTAAAAAGATTTGATGTCTTTGCCTATGGTCAAAGAATGATCCAACTCTGTAACTTGGCAATCGCTCAAATCCATTCAGCTGAATGGCACAGTAGAGTAAACTAAAGTAAATTCCCTATACAATGTTCTGAAGGGGTGACTGACAGAGAGTAATCCAACAATAAAACATTTTGCAATAATGTTGGCATTAATGTAGCCAACTCACTGTGTACGTAACAGTCATTCAGCTTACATTAGCAGAGTGAGATATTCGCATAGAATGCATTGGGAAGAGTAATTCAGCTGAGGCGATATTAGATTTCAAACTAAACCAACCAGTTAATAATGTTTGCTTTGACAGAGAGTGGTGGCCTATACAAACAGTATGGGTGTACTGAGTATAATAATCTTGGCAACCTCATCGATTTATTACTAAGCCTTCTGTAGAAATGCATTACATAAGCCATTTTTCATCACGACACCAGCTGTTATTGGTGTTATTTTACCATTGCGCCTATGGCGTTTTTTCGTTTATGTCTATTTTTCGAGCCCACGGCTCATGGACGAAATAGCGGAACATACCAGGGACCTTAGAATCGCGGTATCCAGCCGCTGTGAAAATTTCATCAAAATCGTTAGAGTAGTTTTGGCTGTAGATCAGTCAGCCAGCCAGTCAGTCAGCCAGTCAGCTAACAATTCTTACAGTAATGAACCTCTCGGTTCCTAACTAGTGACGGGCCTAGCGGCCCGATAAGGAACCGACTTTTTATTTTAAATAAAAGACACAACGAGAATTAGTATAGAACTAATAATTATGTAAAAATACAATCATATTTCATACAATAATTATTAATAAATTCGATCTATTATTAGTTGCTCAATTCTAGAACAAAATCGACCTGCAAATAGTGAAGAATTTATTTTGGAATTTCGAAACCACGCTGGTGCGATGCGCGATATCGTGTTTAGTTAATAAATTGATAACTCCATCAATTCATGTGCAACCAGTAATAAGAAATCGCGATAAATGTAATTTGAATAAAAATTATTCTAGAAAAATTTTCCTCAAAAAGTATGAAGACTTGGCATTGGTGACGCGAAACTAGGCTAGTGAGATTCAGGATATTGCGTTTAATATAAAAATAGAAAACGCTATCGAATTCCGTAAAGGCGTTAATAAAATACTGTAACTTTTTTGAAATTTGTAAAATTCTAGAACTAGAAAAAAATAACTTTTGAACGGCGCTGTTTGGGGTTTCGAAACATGGATAGGCTGAAAGAGGACATCGAATTAAGTTTTTAAATTATGTCTTTGCCTATGGTCAGAGAATGATCCAACTCTGTACTTGGCAATCGCTCAAATCCATTCAGCTGAATGGCACAGTAGAGTAAACTAAAGTGAATTCCCTATACAATGTTCTGAAGGGGAGACTGACAGAGAGTAATACAACAATAAAACATTTTGCAATAATGTTGGCATTAATGTAGCCAACACACTGTGTACTTAAGTCATTCAGCTTACATTAGCAGAGTGAGATACTTCCATAGAATGCATTGGGAAGAGTAATTCAGCTGAGGCGATAATAAATTTCAAACTAAACCAACCAGTTAATATTTGCTTTGACAGAGAGTGGTGGCCTATACAAACAGTATGGGTGTACTGAGTATAATAATCTTGGCAACCTCATCTATTTATTACTAAGCCTTCTGTAGAAATGCATTACATAAGCCATTTTTCATCACGACACCAGCTGTTATTGGTGTTATTTTACCATTGCGCCTATGGCGTTTTTTTCGTTTATGTCTATTTTTCGAGCCCACAGCTCATGGACGAAATAGCGGAACATACCAGGGACCTTAGAATCGCGGTATCAAGCCGCTGTGAAAATTTCATCAAAATCGTTAGAGTAGTTTTGGCTATAGATTAGCCAGCCAGCCAGCCAGCCAGCCAGCCACGAGCAATTCTTACAGTAATGAACCTCTCGGTTCCTAACTAGTGACGGGCCTAGCGGCCCGATAAGGAACCGACTTTTTATTTTATTAAATAAAAGAGACACCGAGAATTAGTATAGAACTAATAATTATCTAAAAATACAATCATATTTCATACAATAATTATTAATAAATTCGATCTATTATTAGTTTCTCAATTCTAGAACAAAATCGACCTGCAACTAGTGAAGACCTCGTTTTAGAATTTCGAAACCACGCTGGTGCGATGCGCGATATCGTGTTTAGTTAATAAATTGAAAACTCCATCAATTCATGTGCAATCAGTAATAAGAAATCGCTATAAATGTAATTAAATAAAAATTATTCTAGAAAAATTTTCCTCAAAAAATATGAAATCTTGGCATTGGTGACGCGAAACTAGGCTAGTGAGATTCAGGATATTGCGTTTAATATAAAAATCGAAAACGCTATCGAATTCCGTAAAGGCGTTAATAAAATACTGCAACTTTTTTGAAATTTGTAAAATTCTAGAACTAGAAAAAAATAATTTTTGGACGGCGCTGTTTGGGGTTTCGAAACATGGATAGGCTGAAAGAGGACATCGAATTAAGTTGAAAAATGAAAACCCCATCGAATTTGGACAAAGCGTTCCGGAGTTATAGCGGATCGAAAAAAATTGACCCCCCCCAGTCGCCAAAAATTTACAGTAATTTAAAATTTTGTAAAAAAAATTTTTTGCGTTATTTTTGATGGCGAATCGATTGGCAGTACTGGCTACGAAAAATTTTTTTTTTAATTTTTGGTCAGAAAAAAAAACATCGAAAAAGTATATTTTTAAAAAGATTTGATGTCTTTGCCTATGGTCAGAGAATGATCCAACTCTGTACTTGGCAATCGCTCAAATCCATTCAGCTGAATGGCACAGTAGAGTAAACTAAAGTATATTTCATACAATAATTATTAATAAATTATTCTAGAAAAATGTTCCTCAAAAAGTATGAAGTCTTGGCATTGGTGACGCGAAACTAGGCTAGTGAGATTCAGGATATTGCGTTTAATATAAAAATCGAAAACGCTATCGAATTCCGTAAAGGCGTTAATAAAATACTGCAACTTTTTTGAAATTTGTAAAATTCTAGAACTAGAAAAAATTAATTTTTGAACGGCGCTGTTTGGGGTTTCGAAACATGGATAGGCTGAAAGAGGACATCGAATTAAGTTGAAAAATAAAAACCCCATCGAATTTGGACAAAGCGTTCCGGAGTTATAGCGGATCGAAAAAAATTGACCCCCCCCAGTCGCCAAAAATTTACAGTAATTTAAAATTTTGCAAAAAAAATTTTTTGCGTTATTTTTGATGGCAAATCGATTGACAGTACTGGCTATGAAAAAATCTTTTTGAAATTTTTGGTCAGAAAAAAAACATGGAAAAAGTATCTTTTTAAAAAGATTTGCTGTCTTTGCCTATGGTCAGAGAATGATCCAACTCTGTTACTTGGCAATCGCTCAAATCCATTCAGCTGAATGGCACAGTAGAGTAAACTAAAGTATATTCCCTATACAATGTTCTGAAGGGGAGACTGACAGAGAGTCCAACAATAAAACATTTTGCAAAAATGTTGACATTAATGTAGCCAACTCACTGTGTACTTAAGTCATTCAGCTTACATTAGCAGAGGGAGATATTCCCATAGAGTGCGCATTGGGAAGAGTAATTCAGCTGAGGCAATAATAGATTTCAAACTAAACCAACCAGTTAACAGAGTGTCCTAAGGCCTAAACAAACAGTATTGGTGTACTAAGTGAATAATCTTGGCAACCTCATCGATTTATACTAAGCCTTGTGTAGAAATCCATTACGTAAGCCATTTTTCATCACGACACCAGCTGTTATTGGTGATATTTTACCATTGCGCCTATGGCGTTTTTTCGTTTATGTCTATTTTTCGAGCCCACGGCTCATGGACGAAATAGCGGAACATATCAGGGACCTTAGAATCGCGGTATCCAGCCGCTGTGAAAATTTCATCAAAATCGTTAGAGTAGTTTTGGCTATAGATTAGCCAGCCAGCCAGTCAATCAATCAGCCAACAATTCTTACAGTAATGAACCTCTCGGTTCCTAACTAGTGACGGGCCTAGCGGCCCGATAAGGAACCGACTTTTTATTTTAAATAAAAGAGACAACGAGAATTAGTATAGAACTAATAATTATGTAAAAATACAATCATATTTCATACAATAATTATTAATAAATTCGATCTATTATTAGTTGGTGAATTCTAGAACAAAATCGACCTGCAACTAGTGAAGACCTCGTTTTGGAATTTCGAAACCACGCTGGTGCGATGCGCGATATCGTGTTTAGTTAATAAATTGAAAACTCCATCAATTCATGTGCAACCAGTAATAAGAAATCGCGATAAATGTAATTAAATAAAAATTATTCTAGAAAACTTTTCCTCAAAAAGTATGAAGTCTTGGCATTGGTGACGCGAAACTAGGCTAGTGAGATTCAGGATATTGCGTTTAATATAAAAATCGAAAACGCTATCGAATTCCGTAAAGGCGTTAATAAAATACTGCAACTTTTTTGAAATTTGTAAAATTCTAGAACTAGAAAAAATTAATTTTTGAACGGCGGTGTTTGGGGTTTCGAAACATGGATAGGCTGAAAGAGGACATCGAATTAAGTTGAAAAATGAAAACCCCATCGAATTTGGACAAAGCGTTCCGGAGTTATAGCGGATCGAAAAAAATTGACCCCCCCCAGTCGCCAAAAATTTACAGTAATTTAAAATTTTGCAAAAAAATTTTTTGGCGTTATTTTTGATGGCGAATCGATTGGCAGTACTGGCTACGAAAAAATTTTTTTGAAATTTTTGGTCAG